>JAULBW010006493.1:0-16971 GCA_032358265.1 Vaucheria bursata | reverse complement strand
TATGCTCGCCAAGAGTCTCCGTGCTCAGGGAATAAAGCCCGGCATGAAGGTCGCCAACCTTTTTGTTGCCGGAAACCCCTTTTTTCGCCAACCAGCGGAACGGTTCGATAATGTAGAGAAGAGGATTCACATCAATGATCCAGCGCAGATGCTCTGGCACATACTCGCGTGGATAAAATACCGGTGTGAGAAAGAAAAGAAGATTCAGGATGAATCCAATGACAAAATTGATGTCGCGATAGAAAACATTCAGCGTGGAAAGGATAACGGTGATTGCGGCGGTTGTGATCAGGAGAGGAATAACGGCCAGAGGAATCCCGAGGAGATTTACCAGGGACTGGTCTGAAAAAAGATACACAGGTGTCAGAATAAGAAAAACAGAGGCGAGGAAGTTTACAAAATTATCCAGGATCTGAGAGCAAAGGATAATCATGGGGTTAATCTTAAATGAGCGAAGGAGGTGGGAGTTGGAAACAAAAACGGGAGTTCCCATACCAAGTGTTGTGGTAATAAAAATCCACGGAAGCAAACCTCCGAGAAGGAACAAATAGTAATTTGGCGTACTGAGCTTCAGGAACTGCTTAAAAACGAGCGACTGAACGCCGAACTGGAGAATCGGATTAAGGAGCACCCAGATAAAACCTGCGAAGGTTCTCCGATAGCGCGCTTTCACAGAAGCGAGTGTGAGCTCGCTGATCTGAGTCCAGTATTGTCCTAAGTTCATTAAATTATTGTAGTGGTAAAGTTCTTGTTTATTAAGGAATATTTCCTATGACTGATTGGATCTGCCCCTACGAGCAAGGCGCTCTTCTTCGTCTCTACATTCAGCCGGGCGCTCGGTCGCCGGGACTCTTAGGCTTTCACGACGGAAGGCTCAAGTTGAAAATTTCTTCTCCTCCACGAGACGGCGAGGCCAACCGAGAAGTCATTTCTTTTTTGTCGCAGGTTTTGAAAATTCCGAAGAAGGAAATTGAAATCGTCAGAGGAGAGTCGGGCAGGTCCAAAGATATCTACGTGAACCTGCCGCCTGAGAAAGTTAAGGTCTTGCTGAGTTTGCCTGTTTGATCTTGCCTGCGATCAATCCGATACGAAGAACCACTTCACCGTTAGCGATCGATCCACCCTCGTCACCGAAGGCACAGTTTCTCGCGTTCTCATCGCATTTGTTCACAACCTGACAGCTCTTATCGTTACCCGGAATGCTTGGGCGGTAGTCGGTTTTCCCCTGAATGAGAATCCCTTCCACGAGACCAGTGGCCGCATCGAAAACTGCTGAGCCGGAGTTTCCATGGAACGTATCGAGTGTCGTCGAGATTGTCGTGAGGTCAGAGTTCCTTGTGACTTTTCCTTTCGGTGAAACTTTCGTCGGAAGACCAGTCGGGTGACCGATCACGACGAGTTCCGCTGAAGAATTCACTTTTCCAGAGTCGCGGACCTTCAGAGGGGCCCGACCGACAACCTTACGGTCAAGGCGGATGATCGCAAAGTCCATCGTCGGAGTCAGCTGAGCTTCAACCACCGATTTACAGAGATAGATATTTTCAAGTGCGATGTTCTTTGTCGGATCCGCACCAGCAGATTTCTTATTGTAGTCAAACATCCAAACGAAGCCCTTACAGAGGTTTTCCGGAGTAGAGAAAGACTTGTAACAGTGGCCCGCTGTCACGATCAGATCCGGCCCCACCAGAAAACCTGAACAGATCGGAGCCACTGGCTGATTGGCAAAGGCTTCTCCGGAGCAAAGATTCTGTGACTGACCCAGAGTTGTAATGGTGCCAATCTCAAAGGTATTTGGAGCAGAAGCCTTTTTGAGAAGATTCATGGGAACCATACCCGCAGTGGATTGTGCGAGTGTCTTGTGCAGCGAGTTAGAAACCTGAAAAACATCTTGCCGATTGTCATTTCCGTAAATTACATCCATATCCAGCGTGATCGCAAAGGCCGGTGTCACAGAAAGAATGGCCAAAACCGCGAAATTCAACATTTTTGACTCCTAAGGCAAGAGAATTTTTTGCTCGCCTCGTTATTCCAAATGTAAGAAAGAATGGAAACTAACAATTCCTTACATTGTCAGAATTTTGACTAACAAAATGTGTCATTTGGAGTCCAACATAAAAAAAAGGCCCCCGAAGGAGCCTTTTTGAGAAGTCATTTGTCGAATAGGAAGGGATTAAGCTTTTTTCGCCCACATATTACAGTAACCAGCATCTTTCACCCATACCGGCTTCACTTTCATCGCGTTCTGCATAGCTGGGAGAATACATTCTCCAGCTCCGGCCCCAGCAGCTGCATTGGCCTTATACTGCTTACAAGTGTTGCAAGCTTTTCCATTTTTCGCTTGAGGAGAAACTTCTTTGTAACCAAGTTTTCCAACAGCAGCGAATCCGCCATTAGCGAGTGCTTCATTGAAGACACCTGTTGCTTTTCCTACGATCGTAGAAACAGCAGCGAGAAGGAATGTACTCTTGAGAAAATCACGTCTTTTCATTTTGTCACCTTTGTCATGTTTAAGAATATACCCATTATTTGTAATCTTATTTTATCACAAAAAAAACCAATTTCTCAGAGGGAAAAATGATGTTTAAGAGTGTTCTATATAGCAAACTTTTGTTTGCATTATTTGTAGACACACATAAACCAATACTCCTACACTTTAAGTATGAGATCACAGACTAAATCATTTACTTTTATCGACCTCTTCAGTGGCTGTGGCGGCCTGTCTCACGGCCTAGAGATGGCAGGTCATCGTTGTCTTCTGGGTGTTGACGCTAATAAAGAGGCGATTGAAACATTCGCTGCCAACCACCACAGCGCTGCCGTTTACCTGGGAGACATAAAAAAACTCTCAGACAAAAAATTGAAACAACTGATCGGCGGGAAGAGTGTCGATATGGTTGTCGGAGGACCTCCTTGTCAGGGATTTTCGACGGTCGGGAAAGGACTGGTGGAAGACGAGAGAAATAAGCTTTTCAAAGAGTTTGTTCGGATCGTGAAGATCACAAAGCCCAAGGTCATTTTGTTTGAAAACGTGACAGGACTTGTGGCCAAGAAGAACGAAGCGATCATGAAGCAGATCTTCACCTACTTCGAAAAACTCGGTTACAACATGGACGCGCGGGTTCTTTCCGCTGAGGAATTCGGAGTTCCGGAAAAGCGTCGTCGCGCGATCATCATGGGTGTCAAAGGGGGAGAGTGTCTCTTCCCGGAAACGTCTCATGGCAAGCGGGCGCGGGCGAAAGTTGTCACCGTGAAAGATGTCCTGAAAAATCTCAAGGCCCGCGACGGGAAAGTTTATAATCACAATGTGAAAATGGCCGAGATCAAGAACGCTGTTGATCGTGAGCGCCTGAAATTCATCCCCGCTGGCTGCGGTATCCGCTATGAGCACGATGAAAAAAATTATCTGCCGAAGAAACTGAAGTACGGCATCGACTGGAAAAAACTTCGCGAAGGAAGATTCCGTCAGACGAGGCTGCAGCGCCTTCCGATGAATGAGCCGAGTCCGACGATCCTCACGTCGAGAACAAGCTACTATCATCCCGTGGAAGCGCGCTATCTCACACCAAGAGAAGCAGCGGCTTGCCAGAGTTTTCCGAACGATTTTATCTTCCACGGTTCGCAGACGGCAGTTTTCCGCCAGATCGGAAACGCTGTTCCTCCGCTTCTGGCGCGTGCCCTCGGAGAGACGATCAAGAAAATCAGCTTCAAGAAAGGCAAGTTCGCGAAGAAAAAAATCGAGCCGACACTGTCTAAGAACGCCTTTCATTATCATGAGCCGACTTATCTCTAAGAGGATTTTATGAATCAGACCTGGAAGAAAGTTTTCAGCTATCGGATGCTTTGCTTACTTCTTCTGGGCTATGCCGCCGGCTTACCACTTCTTCTCACCGGAGGGACACTCCAGGCGTGGATGACGGATGAAGGTGTTGATCTCGGAACAATCGGCATGGTTTCATTGATCGGTCTTCCTTACACAATTAAATTTTTATGGTCACCGTTTCTGGACCGTTTCAAGCTTCCGTTTCTCTCAAGAAGGAAGGGGTGGATGGTTTTCGCTCAGGCGCTGATTATGGCGACGATCTTTCTTCTGTCGATGGTCAATCCGCGCGAGAACCTGATGAGTGTCGGAGTTCTCGCTCTTCTTATTGCTTTCTTTTCGGCTTCTCAGGATATTGCTCTCGATGCTTATCGCAGAGAGATTCTGCCTGATGAAGAATTGGGATTTGGCTCATCCGTTTACGTCACAGGCTATCGCCTCGGGATGCTTCTGGCGGGGGCCGGGGCGCTCATTCTCGCCGACAAGATGCCGTGGTCTCAGGTTTATCAGTTGATGGCCATTTTCATGGCACCGGCAATCTTCTTTACGATCATTTCTCCCAAAGAAAGAACCGACATCAAGGCACCTACCAATATGAAAGAGGCGATCCTGGGTCCTCTGAAAGAGTTCTTCACACGCCCGGGTGCTTTCACGATTATTCTCTTTATTCTCCTCTTTAAGGTCGGTGACCTCATGGCCGCCAACCTCACGACTCCCTTCATTCTTCAGGCCGGTTACTCGAAAACCGACATGGGAACAGTCGCCAAAGGTGTGGGGATGATCGCGACTATTTTTGGTGGACTCTTCGGTGGTGCGCTGATGCTCCGGATACCGATGAAGATTTCTCTCATCGTTTTCGGGATTCTCCAGGCCGTCTCGACTCTGGGGTTTGCTCTTCTCACAAGACTTCCTGTTGAATGGGGATCCTTGGCCGCTGTGATCGGCTTTGAAAATTTCTCCGCTGGGATGGGGATGGCCGCCTACGGCGCATTCATGGCCTCTCTCACCGATAAGCGCTTCACCGCCACTCAGTACGCTCTTCTTTCTTCAGTCATGGGAATTACCCGAGTGATTCTTCCGGCCCCAACTGGATACATCGCCGACGCTGTGGGATGGGAGTCTTTCTTTTTCATCTGTACTCTCGCAGCGTTACCAGGGATGTTACTCTTGATTCCGGTGTTCCGCCTATCTCGTCCAGCGGCAGCTGAGGTGTGATTGAATAAGCCGGTTGATCAGCTGATCTTCCGGTGATTTTAAGTTCTTTTGATTGGCGTCTGCCACTCGACAACCCCTGAAGTTGATCTTTCTTCCACGCACCCATCTTTCAAACTTTTCCTGGGCCCCATTATTGATGAGAAACTCCACCATCCGCTCGTCATTGTTCATGATGGCATAGTAAAGCGCCGGACGATCATCCTTATCCAGCTTTTGAAAGTCAGGTGAGTACCGGATAATGAGCTCCGCTATGTTCATTCTCTTGAGTGAGACCGCGCGGATCAGGGGAGTCGTCTCTGAATTTTCTGGCCCATTCACACTCAGCTTGAGGGCCAGAAGAGAGTAAACAATTTCAAAAGCGTTCAGATCACTGGGTGCCTCTATCGCCAGAGCGATGGGATTTAAGGATTCATACTCCTTCACTAATTCACGATTTCTCGTGACGAGCTTACGGTAATTGAGAACATCACCTTCGAGGAGTATCTGCTGAAAAACGGCGGTTGAAGGGGCCCCCGTTCCAAGTGCCACGATGCCTTTTAAGAAATCACTGATTTCTTTTCGCCCGAGATTTTCAGCGGTATCAAACGGAGTTTCTTCGGCGAAGTTCTTCAGCTGAAGGTTGGCCCCTGCGCGCACAAGTGCTTTCGCCGCTTCGGTGTAACTGTTTTTGATCGCCTTATGGAGAGCGGTATCACCGAGGGCTTCATCCTGGGCATTGAGAGAAGCGCGGTTTTCAAGGAGCGCGGAGATCGCCCCTGTGTCTCCCAGGTGAGCGGCCAGCATGAGCGGAGTAAAGTCGATGAAATCCGTGTGCTGACTAACGAGATCTGGCAGTGCCCCGCGCTCGAGGAGAATGTTTCTAATGAGTGGGAATTTGTGCTTGATCGCATAGGTGAGAAGAGTCTCACCATCTTCCAGATAATTATTGAGAGATAAATCCGGATTATCAAAAAGAACAACTCGGAGAGCGACAGTGTCGTTGCTGGTCACGGCACGACGGAGTTCTTTGACGGCCAGATAAATGCGCTCCGGCGCCGTCACTTCGCTTTGGCCCGACTTGGTCTTGGATGCTCCCTTGCCATTGTCTTTTTTGCCGCACGAAATGATCGTCGCTGCAAAGAGCATGATGAAAGCGATAGGGTACAAAGACTTCATAGGTGGGGGAATGTACCTCGAGACGGCCTGGATAGGGTTTCCAAGGGTAAATTTTACGCAAAAAAAAAGGGACCCAGAGGGTCCCTTAAGTATCGAGAATCTTTTAGAAATCTTAGAAAACCATGTGTGGGTTACGCTTCGAGTGCTCGATCAAGCGGCGGAACTGCTTGTTACGGAGGTTGTTAAGATAAACCATAACAACTCCACCAGCAGTGCGACCTTGAGTATCGTTCCCTACGATCCCGAGGAATCCAACGTTTTTCCCATTGAGGTTAACACGCCAGTAACCAGAGATACCTGCAGTATCGAAACCGAAAGGCATCCAAAGACCGAAGAGAGTTTTGTGGAAGAAGAAAGAGACGTCGAACTTATCAAAGCGAGTGTCGATGCGAAGAGAGTTTTCAAGACGTCCACCAGGAATACCTGGAACTGGGCGACCATCGGGAAGAGTGTTCGCGTCCCCAACACCGATATCGAGATCTTCGAGATCGTTAGTGTCGAGGTAGAGAGAAAGCATCATACCGCCATCGATGATGTTCGGAGAGAATTCAATCTGAGACTCTTTGGTTTCAGGAATCGGTGCTTTGATACCACCGTCGAAATCGATATTGAGAAACTTCATTGTGATGAGAGCTTTTCCATCAACTACGTTGAAGAAAGGTCCTTTCACGCCTTCAATTTCTGGGACTCCGCCGCCTTGCTGGCCGCAGGCAGTAGAGAGAACAATCGCAGCACAAACAAACGCTGCTTTGAACGGGGTAAACCAAGTTTTCATTCAATCATCCTTTTTTGAATTGGAGCATGAGCTTCCGCAAACATTATTTTCTATAGAGAATAGTTTAGCAATGGGTGGCAGAAGTTTCCAAGACAGATGCATCAATTTATTAGATAATTTTTCCAATGAAAGCCACCGGCACTCTCTCGAAGATGAAAACCACACATATTTCGCCCGTTAAGTATGAGTTGACGCTTGGCAAGGTGCAGTATGATATCACTTCCCTTGTAGGAAAGACGATTCGTCTTACTTACTCAGGAATTATCCTGTGTCAAAGTTGCGGCAAGAAAACCAAAAAATCCTACGCTCAAGGCTACTGTTATCCCTGCACAATGAAGCTCGCCGAGTGCGACCTTTGTATTTTGAAACCGGAAACCTGCCACTATGAAAAAGGCACTTGCCGAGAGCCCGAGTGGGGACTGGCCAATTGCTTTCGTCCTCACGTGATCTATCTGGCAAATTCCTCAGGGCTTAAAGTGGGGATCACGCGAAAGACTCAGGTCCCGACGAGATGGATGGATCAGGGAGCAACCGAGGCCCTTCCGATTCTCGAAGTGAAGAATCGTTTTGTCTCAGGTCAGATCGAAGTCATCTTTAAAAAACTCGTGGCCGATAAAACCGACTGGCGGAAGATGCTCAAGGGGGATCCGGAGTCGATCGATCTTGTGGCGTGGAAAATAAAACTTCTCGCAGAGCTCAGCGACCAACTGAAGACCCATGAATATATTGTTCTCGATGAGCCGGTAGTGACGTTCAGTTATCCGGTGAACACTTATCCTGAGAAGGTGAGTTCCTTCAATCTCGATAAAGTCAACGATATCAGTGCGAGGTTAATGGGAATCAAGGGACAGTATCTGATTTTTGAAACAGGTGTTCTCAACGTCCGGACGCATACCGGATACGAGGTCACTATTGAGGAAACAAATGGAACCGAAAACAATTCACCTTAAAGACTACACACCCTCCAAGTTCGTGATCGACACCATTGATCTCGATGTGGATATCCTTGCGGAGAAAACGGTCGTCGTCGCAAAACTTGTCATCCAGAAAGAGATTTCTGGGGCCGCTCATCTCGAGATGAATGGCGAGAACATGAAGCTTCTTCAGGTGAAACTGAACGATAAAGTTCTCGGAGGAAATGAATACCAGCTTTCTTCGGATAAACTGGTCATCCTGAATGTCCGTGAGTCTCGTTTTTCTCTTGAGACAACAGTGGAAATTGATCCCGCTCACAACACGGCCCTTGAGGGATTTTACAAGTCCGGAGATCAGTACTGCACTCAATGCGAGCCGGAAGGGTTTCGCAAGATTACCTATTACATCGACCGCCCGGATGTCATGGCGAAATTTCGGACCAAGATGTCCGCGGATAAGGGTAAATTTCCGTTTCTTCTGTCTAACGGGAATCGGATCGGCGAAGGGGAGCTTGCCGACGGACGGCACTGGGTCCAATGGGAAGATCCCTTCAAAAAACCCAGCTATCTGTTTGCGATGGTGGCCGGTGATTTCGATGTGGCCCGTGATTCATTCCTCACAAAATCCGGAAGAAATGTTCTCCTCGAGATTTACGTGGATAAGGGAAATCTCGGGAAAACCCGTCACGCCATGGAGAGTTTGAAGCAATCCATGAAGTGGGATGAGGAGGCCTTTGGTCTTGAGTACGATCTCGATATCTACATGATCGTCGCTGTGGATTCCTTCAACATGGGAGCGATGGAAAATAAGGGTCTCAATATTTTTAATTCCACTTACGTCCTCGCCAATGACACCGCGGCCACTGACCATGACTTTCAGGGCATCCAGGGAGTGATTGGACACGAATACTTTCACAACTGGACCGGAAACAGAATCACTTGTCGAGATTGGTTTCAGTTGACCCTGAAAGAAGGTCTCACCGTTTATCGCGATCAGGAGTTTTCAGGCGATATGCTTTCCCGAGCCGTGAAACGCTTAGAAGACGTGCGTGTATTGAAAGAGCGTCAGTTTTCAGAGGACGCGGGCCCTCTGAGTCATCCGATCCGTCCGTTAAGTTATATTGAGATCAACAATTTTTACACTTCTACTGTCTATGAAAAGGGAGCGGAAGTGATTCGCATGATCGCTACCTTGATCGGAAAAGAAAGTTTCCGTAAAGGCATGGACAAGTACTTTGAGCTCTTTGATGGAAAGGCCGTGACGACAGAAGATTTTGTCCACGCCATGGAGCTTGCCAGTGGCAGAGACCTCACTCAATTCAGAAACTGGTACGAAAGACCAGGGACACCATTGATTATGGTAGAGACAGAAAGAGTGGGTGACACTCTTCATCTGAAGCTCAAGCAGAAGTATCCACCAACCACCCACAAAGTTTCAGACGGAAATGTTCTTCACATGCCTTTCAGGATCGGAATCCTCTCGGAGTCTTGTGAAGAGGAAAAGCTCCTCGAACTAAAGAAGATGGAAGAAGTTTTTAGTTTCCCAGTCAAAGGGCGACCGATCCTTTCACTTAACCGGGGGTTTTCATCACCTGTGCAGGTTGAGTACAATTATACTATGCCGGAGCTTCTCACCCTCATGGGGAAAGACAGCGATCCGTATTGTCGATATGAGGCGACTCAGAAAGTTTATGATCGACTGATTCATGAAGATCTCTCGCACCTGAAAGCGCATGAAAAATTAAATACCGATCTGCCTGGTGATTTCCTGGAGGCGATGAGGTCAATGCTGAGTGATGACCGGATTGATCACTCGTTTAAATCATTCCTCTTAGATCTTCCTACGGAAAATGGGATCTCCCAGGAAATGAATCAGCCGGACTTCGACGCCATTCATGCTGTTCATAAGAATCTCGAAAGAAAGATCGGACTGGCCTTCGGTGAGTGGTTTGAAAAAGAGCACGCGCGCCTGGGCCGTGATCAAAAGTTTGAGATCACTCCGAAGGCCTATGGTGAGAGAGCGCTCAAAAACAAGGCACTTCATTACCTCGCGGCTTCGGGGTCGGAGAGTGGTAAAAAAATTCTCGCCAATCATTATGAGAAAGCGACGAATATGACTGAAGAACTGGCGGGCCTGTCTCAGTATGTAAAATCGGGAGTGGCCCTGGATCATCCGGCGATCCGGAGGTTTTATGATAAATGGAAGCACGATTCTCTCGTGATGCTTAAGTGGTTCGGAGTTCTGTCGGCGCATTCTCCGAAATCAGAGGTTGTCTCGCGACTAAAGATTCTTGAAAGAGATCCGCTCTTTAAGAAAGAAGTGCCGAACTATCTTCGCGCTCTGTACTTCCAGTTCTCAAAAAACAATCTTGTTTCATTTCATCAGAAAGATGGAAGCGGATATGATTTTTTGTCCGAGAGAATTCTCTGGATTGATAAAATGAACCCGCAGGTGGCATCGCGAGCGGCGACGTCGTTTTCATTTATCAAGAAAGTCGATCCGGTCCGAGAGGCGGGAATGAAGAAGGCCTTGAAGCTCATTATGAGCAATCAGCCTTCGCGGGACACTTTTGAAGTTGTTTCAAAGTATCTTGCTGAGTGACGCGCATAGTTGTTTGGCGGGGTCAGATTTTCCGGATGTCTCTCTTTCGAAACGATGGTAAACTATGTCTCTAAGATCATTAATTTCAAGCTGTTAATCGTTCGGGGTCTTTATGGATCAAACACTGTCCCTTAGGCAAAAAGCTCTCAAGATCAATCTCGCCAAGCGCTTTTACGGCACCTTTGCCGAAATCGGTGCGGGACAAGAAGTGGCACGGCATTTTTTCCAGGCCGGCGGCTCCTCCGGATCGATCGCAAAAACAATCTCTGCTTACGACATGACGTTTTCAGATCATATTTACGGAAAAGAAACTTCCGGTCGCTATGTCTGCGAGTCTCGTCTCTCAAAGATGCTGTCAAAAGAATATGAGCTTCTTGAAGAAAGGCTCTCCGATACTCGCGGAAAAGATCATCAGTTCTTTGTCTTCGCCGACACGGTGGCGGCCCTCAATTTCAAGCGTACGAATGAGGCCCATGGCTGGCTTGGTGTCCGCTTCCAGGATGCTCCAGGCGGTGAGGTCAGCGAAGTTCTCATTCACGTCCGGATGCTCGATCCTCAGAATGTTCTCCAGCAAGATGCTCTCGGGATTGTCGGAGTCAATCTCGTCTACGCAACTTTGTTTTTATACCGTTACCCGGAAGCTTTTATCCGCTCACTTCTGGATCACCTCGATACCTCTCGGATTGAAGTCAACTTTATCCGCTTCAACGGAAAAGTTTTTCAAGACGTTGATAATCGACTGATGAATCTCATGCTCCTGCAGGAAGGCTTCACTCATGCCATCATGTTTGATGAGGCCGGTGACATTGTTTTACCGAGTGACTATCTCTACAAGAAAGAAGTTCTCGTCGTGCGCGGCTCTTACCGTCCTCCGACGCTTGTTTCCCTGGATATGATTGAATCCGGGAAAGAGCACTTCGCGCGTGATATTGGCATCAAGCCCCAGGACATTGTGACGATCTCGGAGATCACGATCTCGAACCTCAAGTCTGATGACGGAAAAATCACCAAGGAAGACTTCCTGGCCCGCGTGGATCTCCTCTGTGCCCTGGGACAGAAGACGCTGATTACGAATTATCCTGAGTACTATAAACTCGCCAATTACTTTGCTCGCATGAATGTTCCGCATCTGGGCCTCGTCCTCGGAATTTATAACTTCCAACAGATTTTCACAGACGAGTATTCGAATGTTGAAGGAGGAATTCTCTCGGCGCTGGGGCAGCTCTTCCGTTCGTATGTGAAGGTTTACATCTACCCGTACAAGTCAGAAAAAGGTCAGCTCGAGACTCTGGAAAATCTTCAAGTGTCTCCCGTCTATGATCATCTTTATCAGCATCTGAAGGCGAGTAAACATGTGGACACGATTCTTAATTATAATAAGGATCTTCTCCATATTTATTCATCCAAAGTGCTTTCGATGATTGTGTCCAATGAGCCGGGCTGGGAGAAGATGGTTCCGACTTCAGTGGCGAAAACCATCAATGAGAAGTGTCTCTTTGGTCATCCGTGTTTCATTGGCAAGAAGAACGCGACACCACTTAAAGAATAGAAGGCGGACCTTAGAGGCCTTGGCAATTGATCGGCTCGTGAGTTCCGTCGTTACCGTAGACCGGTTTTACCGCTCCAGAGATACCGTCAGCGATGATTTCCATGAAGGGATCACGATACTTGTCGCTTTCCACATAGAGTCCGTGGCCAGCATTCTTTATACGACAGTCATAAACTGAGGCCTTCCCGAGAGAGCGGAGCTTTTTCAGGAAGAGAAATGTTCCGGCAGGATTGGCGATCGTATCTGCCTCTGTTGCAATCGAAATGAGCTGAATTTTGTTCTGAGTGATATTCTTGTGTATCGCCTTCATGCGCTTGTTGAGCTTTTTGAATTTTGCATTCGGAAGAAGGAGATCGAAGTGCGTGTCGATTGATGACTTGAGCCAGCTCCAGTCCGCTCCCGCAGTTTCAAATCCACTCCAGACCCGGAGGTTGTCGGTATTCGACATACGATTCGGAGAATGACTGATGGAATTTCCCACGTTAAACGATCCCGTTGCTTTCACTACGAATTCTGGGACAGAGCGGGTGGCATAGACAGGGCTCTTAGCACCGAAAATCGGTTTCAGCGCCAGGATCAGAGTCTCAGTAATCGGAAATGAGAATGGGACAGGAATCATTTTGTCTGAGCCCATCCCGCGAAGGAAGGGGCTTTCCATCGTGATCCGTGAAACGGAACTGATCCATTTTGCTTCCTCAGCTTTCTGGCCCATCGCCAGCATGAGATACATCGCTCCCGTCGAGTGAGCATTGATGACAATTTTCTTTCCTCTGCTTTCCTTCTCAGCGATTTCCATCACGAAATTCACATCATCGATGTGTTCTGCGATGTCTTTTATGTGAGCAATTCCGATGGGAAGCTTTTTGAGTGTTTCTTTGAGTCTTTCGTTCCGGAAACTTTCTTCGGCGAGTTTATCATTCAACGCCTTCTTGACTTTTTTTCCGTACTTCGCCGCGAACTCCCCAAGAGGTCGAGAGTTTGCGATCGTTTCGCCATATCCCTGGAAGTCGAGAATATAAACGGGCCCAAAGCCTTTTTGAATCAGATCATAGGCCATCTCAACATTGAGACGACGATAACCAGTGAAGCCGGGAAGAAGAACGAGCGGTTTCTGAGAGGATTTTCCCTCAAAGCGCGAAACGATCTGGCAGGCCTTTCGTGTGTCACATCCATCTGAGCGATAGTCCACGCGGGAATCCCACAGAGAATCAAGTTCAGGAATATCTGTTTTACTAAGTTGGGTGCGAAGCTCTTCGTAGGATTTTGTCTGAAGGAGGGGAATCACCTTGTCCTGAGTTCTTGTGTTCAATCTTTGTTCCCGAATGGCAAAGGCCGACGAGGAAAGAATAAGACCCAGTAAAAGAGCGTGTTTCATATATACCCCTGTAGGAATCATAGTACTTGGGTATCTTGCAATCTGGGTGCCGGAAAAATAGGGAATTTAAGAGGGTCTCAGCCTGCTGGCCGTCTAATGATTAGGCAGCTGCTTTAAGAAACGACTGATGACTCCAATCTTCCGGTAATACACATAGGCCACTGTTCCGGAATGTCCAAGGAGTCGTATTTTCATGGGTTGAATTCCATGGGCCTGGGCCAGAGCTAGCTGAGTCCGGGTGGGGACGACAGTGTCGTTAGTGGAAGTAAACGCCAGAACGTTTCCTGCTCGAGCGAGTTTCAGGAGATCTGTCTGAATATGTCCTTCCATGAAATCTTGGTAATCCTGAAGTGTGAGGAAGTTGCCCTTGGCAAGCCTTGATTCACGCGTTCTTTTCACATGCTCCAGCGAAGAATAGGTCAAAACTTCGGCCAGAGAGCCTCCAGCAACTGTGGTGACGAGTGCATCTACCACAGCAAAATTTTTCCACTCAGGTGAAGCCGCGAGCGAATGGACCAGGCTCGCATAAAGACCACCAAGGCTTGCTCCCACGATCGCGGTAGGCATAGATTCCATTTCGAAGAAACTTGAAAGAGCATTCATTGTATTGATGGTAGCTCTTTCATGACCGCCAAAATCCTCTGGAGCCACCTCAAATTGTGGATAGTCCAAAACTTTCACTAAGTGACCACGACTGCAAAGTTCCTTGGCAAGATTTCTATCTGCAACATTCTCGCCTCCAGTTGGGGGAAGAATCACAACCTGGCGATGGACGGGATTTCGGGGAGCATACAGTCTGACTTTCAACTCACCGACTTTGGACTGATCTCCGGTACAGTTTGCGGCAATGGCGAATGATGAATAAAGGAGTGTCAGGAGGATAATAAATCTCATGAACTCTTCTTAAATGATTTGAACGAGAAAAGCGATAGATCGTGTAAGAATGGGGGACCGTACAATTCATTAACAGGGTGAAACGGAAGAACTTAAAAAAGAGGAAGAGGCCTTGAGACCTCTTCCTTCCGAGTAGACTATTTTGTGACGATGAAGATTGCTGTTTTCGTACGGTTATAAGTTTCAAATCCGTTATCTTCCACCACTTTTACTTGGCGTGAAACGAACTTACAGTTCCCCGTTGGTTTGATTTTGTTATGACGGAAGATACCACGGCCGGCAACGCGAACAGTTGCGCAAACAACCCGGGCGCCTTCGATGTCGAGAACCACTTCAGAGGTATTCTGGTCAAACGAAAGACCATCGACGTGGTTGCGGTAAGAATCATAACCAATGTCAGAGTCTGCATTCGTTCTTGAGTCGACAGTCGTCTCAACCCAAGCGCGACCCATGTCTTTATTGATCTCAAAACGAGAGGAGATCATGGCAAAGCCACCAAATGTTTGATCAACAGTCATAACTTTTACTTCAGCAGCATTGGCCGAGAGGGCAAGAAAAAGACCAGAGAGGACGATGAAAGATTTCATTGAAATTTCCTTTTTTAATCATTCGTTGTGAATGAGTTGCTTTGTTGGCGAGTAAGTACTGCCGAGAATAATGAAAAGGAAGATGGGTGGGAGAATCCTAACACTTCTTAACGATCTCAACACAATTCAGGGAAGATCTTTCAATCCTTTAAGACTTTGAATTGACTGGTAGGTCGTCGAGAAGATCCGGAAGTTCACTTGTAAGCATCGGAATACCCATCGCGTGAACAGGAGCGGCGGCCTTGTCGATTTCCACGAAGAACCAGAATCCGATCAGGTGGTAGTTCATCATTTTGAAAATGAGGGACTTCGGACTCTTGAGTTTCAGGTCATCTGCTTCCCTAATCCTCTGAGGGCAGAAGTAAGCGAAGCGAAGGATGGACTCAACAAGATGACGGGTCATGGGATAGAACTCGGGGTAGGATTTCATCTCTGCCACAATTCTCAGTGAGCATTTCAGGACTTCTTCTGGGTCTTCAGTCTCAATGGCGACTTTCAGATGTTTTTGAAATTCTTTCCAGGGAATCTCAGGGCAGTTCCCTGGTGATATCCGTTTCGAGGTATCAAACTCCGGCGTACGATTCATGCTCACCAGTTCATCTTTGAGAAAGAGAACTCCTCTGCGCTGATAATACGAAGCGCACATATCCCAGAACCATGCCGAGGGAATCATGAGGACTTCCAGAACGATGAGATAAATGAATCCCTTCTCTGATTTACCGTCACTGAGTTTTTTATAGAAGGGACGACGCTCACTATTGATGCTGATGGATTCCGTGATGTGTTCGAGGAAATAGCGGCGAATTTTCATAACGTTTTCAACTTCACAAGTGCATGACTTCGGCAGAGTTCGATTTCCTGAGAGGTGATTTCTCCAGCGTGCCCCATGATCGCGGAGAGTTTTACTCCGTGCTTACGGGCCAGTCGATCAATTTCACAGACTCGGTCATATTGCAGATCCCGTGAAATACTGAAGCTTTCGAATCTTCCTTCCAGGGCGAGGATCGCAGTTTCAGCTAGGCAAGCGTAAACTGAACTTCCCGGAAGTCCGATCGTGTGGGTGAGATTCACATCTCCAGGAAGTTCAACTTCTCCACTGGCAATCACGAGCACGTCCGGGCGCTTGGCCGCATCTTCGAGACTAATATCGAACGGCCGACTCACGTCGCAGATGACACATCCGGGTTTCACTTTCTCGATATCCATCACGGCTTCACCCTGGGCAGAGGTCGAAGTGATGATGAGATCGCATTCAGAAGAGTATCGGTCGGCCGAACTTGTTCCGATAACTTCGACATTCGGATTTTGTTCCTGTAACTCTCTGACGAGCTCAAGAATCTTGTATGGCCTCGGAGCAGCGATGATAATTTTTTTCCATGAGTTGGCGAGAACCTTCGCGCAGACTTTCCCGATACTACCGGTGGCCCCGATCACCATGGCAGTCCCTTGGTAGACTCCCTCTTCTTTTGTCACCATCTGCATTTTTTCTACAGCAAAACCCGCTGCCCAAAGTGTTGATGCACTTGAAAGAGAATTACCCGTTGTCACGGGGATGGGAGAGCGCTGGTTCACCGTCACTCCGGCGTCACCGACGATCTTTGTATAGGCCCCTAGACCCACGATCTTGGATCCGCGCTTCATCGCCATGTCGCACATGCGGTTGAGGGCATTGTACATTCTTTCTGGTTGCTGTTTCATCATGATTTTTGGAGTCATCGTAATCATGAAGAGATCTCCTTCCACCTCTTTGCCGGTTGAAGTCGACTTGATCCCGGTGATCTTACCGTAATGGTAACCCGGGATGTTCGCCGCAATCTTTTCTACGTAAGGAGCGACGGGAGTATTGGCCAATGGTTTCCAGGTAGGTGAGAGAAAAAACTGACTGGCCGAAAGGGGATGCACGATGAAGGAAAACTTCTCCATGGCATTGGCCTCTTCTGATTTCGGCGTATAAATTTCAGGCCGAAGTTTAAGTGATCCAATGGTATCAAGGATGTCTTCCTGATCGACCGAGCTCTTTTCAAGGTGGGCCATGAGTAGTGCTTCAAGACCATTAAAACCCAGGTGCGGCATGCCGATAAAATCTGG
>JAULBW010006482.1:0-16990 GCA_032358265.1 Vaucheria bursata | reverse complement strand
GTTCGCGAGACATTCATTCACGGAGAGCAGAATGGTCCGGTTCTCAATGATCTTTTTCTCCTGTCACTGCTTGAGTCCATTCCTTATCCTCGAAAATCAGTCTGGGTTCCGGTGAACGTGCGGCAGGAATTCTGGAAAGGTTTCGGTAATGGGCTTTCGCGGATGCGAATTTATCCTCCGAAAGGGGTCAATCTCATGGAGAAACTTGCCCATATTCGGAAACAAAAACAAGAGGCCATGGTGAGTGGAGAAGTGGCGCTGCCCCCACGGAGTTTTGATCTTAAGAACAGACATCAGCGCATTCTCTATGAGATGTGGGTGCGTCGTCCGTGGGCCGACTGGGGGACTATTTCTCTATCCCATATCAGTAACCGACAGGGCATGATGGGCGAGTTCTCGGAAGTGTGGGGGATTTCCAATCTTATGCCTGCGCACAACGGAGCTATTTTCGCTTTGACCAGTGGAGAAAAAACGGATTTCACCCTGACTTATGATCCGGCCATTGCCTCCGACCAGGAAGCACGCAATCTCATGCGTGACTTTCTGTTGTGTCTGCGTGCAAAATTAGAGTGTGATAAATAAAATCTTAAGATTCTTCCTTCAGTCCACTTTTTCCGTGATGGCAAAGTTCATCTCTTGGGATAACCGTATCCAACGGGGTTCATTCCGCAAGCGTTATGCTTTCTTCTACGGAAGAAATACAATCTCGACCTTTACGCCCTCAGACTTTGAAGGCCAGAAAGAACGCCTGAATCAGGTCTTCGAGAAAATGCCTTCACCAAAATATCTGGCACAGACTTCTGGGACGACAAGTGAACCGAAGCTTCTTCCTTATGACCTCAAGAGAACCCGCCATCTTCAAAAAACTTTTCTTCGATCGATGATTACCCTCACTGCCGGGTTCAAGGGACCGAAGACTTTTTTTGTCTTCGCTTCGCTTCGTAAAGACAACTCACTTACGTCGGGAATGATGGAAGAAAAAAATCCTGGGCGCCTCGAGCTTCTTCAGGCCCCTTACCGTTACCTTCATACGAAAGAGGGTCAGGCCCTGATTGAAAGAGTGGGGGAACTCAGTGCCCGCATCATGGTACTGGTCATCACTCAGCCACGCTTTCTTTACGCCACCAATCCATCGACGCTCACTTACTTTTTAAAAGAACTCGAAGGGCATTGGAAGGATGTCCGGATTCATCTGAAGAAAATTCCTCCCGGGCTCATGCGCCTGAAGGATAATGACGGTGAAAGACGAATCATGAATTTTGTCATGCGCGAGAAGGCGCCGACACTCAAGGAACTCCTTCCTCATCTCACTGCTGTCATTACCTGGGACGGAGGCTACGTAAAACCTTTCCTTGATCAGTTGAAGGCAACTCTGCCGGGTATTTTTTTTCTTCCGATGTATTCGATGAGTACAGAAACCATTGAGACTCTTCCCCATAAGATCAACGACCAGATCCGGTTTTTTCCGGTGGCCAGAGGGATGTATCCAGAGTTCCATGAGCCTGGCACTGAAAAGGTCCTCAGTCCTTTCGAACTCGAAGTCGGAAAGATTTACGAGATGATCGTTAGTGATGAGTGGGGGCTGCGCCGTTATTGCACCCGGGACCTCTTCCTCGTGAAAGAAGTCATCCGGGGACTTCCTGATCTGGCGTTTGTGAGAAGAAAAGGCATGACTTCATCGCTTACCGGCGAAAAACTAACGGAAGAGCATGTGTATGAGCTCTCCGGAATTCTTAAGAAAAAATTTCCAGAACTCGGGCACTCATCGGTTTCTCTTTTTCCAGTTTCTCAGGATGGAGAGTTCGGTTATGAGCTCGCCATTGTCGGGAAATCATCTCTTCCCGCCACTCTGGGAATTGTGGCCGATCAGGAACTGGGAAAAATTAACTCTGAGTACGCGTCTAAAGTGAAATCGGGACGACTCCGTCCCATTTTCTCCCGCACACTCTCGGAGCACGATCTCGCTTCGCTCATGGGAAAAGAATCTCACTGGGAATCACAGTTTAAGGTCCTTCCTCTGTATGAAAAACTCATCACTCGTTGAACTGAGCGAGTTCGTCAATGAGCAGTCTTTTCGGACTGTTTCGTTTGATATCGATGGAACTGTGTATCCTATTCGGAAAATTCAATTTCGCTGGTGGATGAAACTTCTGGTTTCTCCCGCCCGTGCCCTTCGCTTTTATCAAATTAAGAAAACCTGGGAGAAGAGACGGAAGGGCCAGGACGTTGCGATCTTAGCTGATGACATCTCTTTCTTTGAGGGATTTCTCACCGCCATGATGGACGAGAGTCTTGTTCCTATGGAAATCCGGGACTGGATCGATGAACTCCGGAGCTGCGAGATCGAAGTGTATTTTCTCTCTGATCATGGGGCCACGGCGAAGCTTTCTCGTTTGGGTCTTTCCGGAATCGCGATTAACTGTCTCACCGAAACAGGGGAGCTTAAGCCCCACGCTAAGATCTCATCTCTTCTTCGAGATCAGTATAAAATCAACCCGGAGAAACACATTCATTTCGGTGACCGCTGGAGTGATGAAGAGCAGGCAAGGCTCTTTGGCTGTTCCTTTAGGTATCTTAATCCGCGATGATCATTCATCGCACGGGAACCTGTCCTTCTTAGTCCGTTAATTTAGTGCTTAGGCTTTTTCCGACTTCCCCTTATAATTTTCCCTATGAAATTCAAAAAATACTTCCATGAAAGTCCCTCCCGCTACTCTTCCCCGATTTTGAAGGACTACGATAATCCTGATCATAAGATTAATATCTGGAACACTTTTGTGGATTCAGAACTCGATGGTGTTCACCACGATGACTTCTCGATTCTTCCGCGCCTGATTCCGGAATCGTATTTTCCAGTCATTGAAAAAACCTGCAAGGACATCACCACTTTTCTTCTGAAACTCATCTCGCTTCCGGAAGACGAAGTGAAAGCACTCATTCCTGAGGGGCCTGTGAGAAATTATTTGATCAACGAACTCCACGTGCTGAAGCACCAGCCGAAGCGCATGACCGGAAGTTTTCGCTTTGACATGGCGATCGTTGGAAAACCAGATGCGAGTCGACCACCGCAACTTTTGGAAGTGAATGAAATTGGATTTGATGGACTGGCGCGCTCGACATATTTTCAGAATACACTTCTCTCACACATGCCTGAACTGAAGAATAAGGTGAAGGCCCTTGATACCGCAGCCGCTGAGATACGAAACATGAACCGTCTCGGAAAAAATATCTGCCGTCTTCAGTACGACTGCTACAACTGGGATGAGCAATTCCTCAAAATGACGGCCGATAAGATGGGCAGCGCGCTCCATCTCGTTTCACCGACGCAATATAAGACGAAAGTGAACGCCAAAGACTTTCCGCTCCTCGAGAAACTTCCGTTCACATTTCCTGGCGGCAAACTCGTGGTCGGAAAGAATATGAAGCCTGATGCCATGAACATGAGCTTCGCCTACACGCTCTCTGATCTTAAGCGGGATAAGCAGCTCTACGCCGACATGGTCGCTTCAAAGACTCCACAGTACGGTCCTCTGATAACGGGTCTCGTGGCCTCGAAGAATATCCTCATACTCCTGAGTGATGAGAAACTAAGAAAGCGCTTCTTAGGCAGCGCTGATAAGCTCCGTGATTCGATTCTTCCCGCGTATCCCTTGAAAGGGAATATCGATCGAGTCAAGGCCAATTCCTCTAGTGTCGTCATTAAGCACGCAGATGGCTTCGGTGGGGCGCAGGTATTTATGGACCAGGAGATGCTCAAGCAAATCGCGAAACTTCCCAAGAGTCAGGAGCATGAGTGGGTGGTGCAGAAGAAAACAAAACTCAACATGCTCACGGTGAACGGAATCCTTTCGAGAAGAAAGAGTGCGATTTCGGATCTCGGAGTCTTTGTTCAGTACGACTGGGAAGACGGGAAGTTTAGGCACTTTGAAATCGGCGGACTCATGAGTCGTGCGACGAACCGGAGTCTCAAAGTGAACGTCAGTTCCGGTGGACTTCAGGTCGCGGTGATGCTCGAGCGCGGAGTTTAGTTCACTGCCTGAGTGACTCTCTTACTTTCATGAGGAGAACGCCCAGACGATTTTTCCCGGTGCGATTTCCGCAATCACCCCAGTAACAGTCATTGGTCGTGTGCTCAAAAATGTGACTGTTCCCTGTTGAAAGAATCAGTTCCGTGAGTTCGGGATGGCGCTGGTATTTATCAAAAAGAACTTTCTCCATGAAACCTTCTTTCACCTGATCCCAGTCTTTCCTTTTGGGAAATTTCGGATCGCGACCGCGGTTGGCAGCTTCCATTGGGCCCGCTGCAAACTGAACATAGTTTTTTAGCTCTTCCGTTTCATATTTCTGTGCCTGGTAATAGTGCTCGCTCGTTGACCACCATTCGCCATCGACAAAAACCGGGAAGCCGGAGAAATTGGAAAACTCACCGTACGCGTCTTTGGTGCTGTAGAAATCCAGAATCTCACCGGTAAAAACTTCGGCCGGAGTTCTTGGGAAACGCAAGTAGTGATGGATCACGTACTTCACGCAATAGGATCCAGCCTCAGACATCGCTAATTCAGCATCATGATTCTTTAACTCATCTTCGGCGGGTGCACGAAGGCCGGAGAGTTCGCAATTCACTCCTTCAAACCAAACGAGTCCGCGAGGGTCTCTCCAGCCGCCTTGGTCACAAATGTAGTCACCGGCCATAGAGGAAAGGATCTCTCCCTCCGTGCAGGCAAACGAGGAAACACTCAAGAGAAATGTTAAGCAAAGGATGATGTTACGCATAACTCATTCAACAATAGGGGCAACGACTTTTCAAGCTGGATTATGAGAATTTTCTCAGGACCCGGAAGATAAAATACGTCACGAGTCCCATCGCCAAACCCTCAGCAATACTGAAGGTAAACGGAATCATGATCATCGTGATGAACGCGGGAAGTGCCGTCTCAATTTTCCCGAAGTCCACTCGGGTGATTTCACTGATCATGAAGAAGCCGACGAGTACAAGTGCGGGAGTCGTCGCGGCCAGAGGGATGGAGAGAAACAATGGAGCGAGAAAAAGTGAGAGAAGAAAGCAAACCGCCACGGTGACACTCGTCAGACCCGTCCGTCCTCCCTGTTCCACTCCTGCTGCTGACTCAATGTAACTCGTCACCGAAGAAGTCCCGAGACAGGCACCGACCATCGCCGCGAAAGCATCGGCCTTGAGGGCCTTATCAATGTTTCTAATTTCTCCCTTCTCATCAAGGAGTCGGGCCCGGGAACAGACCGCCAGCAGTGTCCCGAGATTGTCAAAGAGATCTACCAAAAAAAGAGAAAGAACTAATGGAAGACATTGCGCTGGGTGCTGCCAGAAGTACATGAGATCGAGCTCAAGGAATGTAGAAGACAGTGATGGCGGAAGTGAAAACACTTCCGTCGGTGCCGGGGATTTCTCCAAGAGGATAAGGCAAACACTGATGAAAACAATGGAAAGGAGTAGGCCCGCTGAAATCCGGCGAAGATGCAAATAGCCCGCGAGAATGACCCCTCCCAGAACGATCCAAATCTGTGTGTCCCGAATGTTTCCGAGTGTGATCAGTGTGGCCGGATGAGAGACGATGATGCCGGCATTTTTTAAACCGATAAGGGTGATGAAAAGTCCGATACCAACGGTTAATCCGTGTCGAATACTTTCCGGAATGAGGGTAAGAATTTTTTTTCTGAGTCCCGTGAGAGTCAGGATGAGAAAAAGAACTCCACTATAAAAGACCAGACCGAGGGCCGCTTGCCAGCTCATGCCGACACCCATGCAGAGAGTATAAGTAAAAAATGCATTAAGGCCCATTCCGGGGGCCAGGGCCACCGGAAGATTAGTGAAGAAGGCCATGGACAAGGTCATGATGGCGGAAGAAAAAATTGTCGCTCCCAGAACGGCTTCCGCCGGCATTCCGGAGACAGAAAGAATGGCAGGATTCACGACAAGAATATAGACCATGGCCGTGAAGGTGGTGATTCCTGCGAGGACTTCCGTTTTCACCGTCGTTTGATTTTTTTCCAGTTCGAATAGTTTCATTTTTCTTCCGTCGATATCGGCATCACCTGGAAAGGTCCGCCTCTTTCTACTGCTCGTTTATAGGCAGGTCTGTTTGTCACGTTCTTGAGAAACTTCTCAAGATGAGGGTGCTTGAGTCCGCCTCCGGCGTAGGCCGCCTCGAGTGGGTAGCTCAGCATGATGTCGGCCGCAGAAAAATCTTGTCCGGCAAACCATCCGGATTTGGCGAGCTCACTTTCCATGAAGTCCAAATGCAGATCTATCTGTGGATTGATCCAGCTTCTTCTCACTGTCTCGGCAATTTTCCTCGCGATCGGTTTCACAAAAAAGGGCATGGGTGCTGATTCTACTTTTTCAAAAACGAGCTTCATGAGGAGGGGAGGCATCGCCGATCCTTCCGCATAATGAAGCCAATACTGGTAGCGCAGGAGATCGTCTTCCTGGGATGGCTTGAGCTTTCCCTGTCCGTATTTTGAGACAAGATAATCGATGATCACGGCAGACTCCGCAATCACCCGAGACCCATCGGTGATCACCGGAGATTTCCCGAGGGGATGAATCGCCTTGAGTTCCGGCGGGGCCAGAAGTGTTTGCTTGTTTCTTTTATAAAGCTTGAGTTCGTAGGGAAGATTCAACTCTTCGAGAAGCCAGAGAATTCTTTGAGAGCGGGAGTTTTCGAGATGATGAACAATGATCATAAATTCCTCTCACTAATTTCGATAACGAGAAACTCGCCAGGACTATTCACAATGACGGTCCCATCTTCTTCATCCACCATCAGGAAAAAATCATTCGCCTGAAGTGGTTCTGCGTCCACGATTATATCCTGAAGACTGAAGAATCCGATAAACTTCGAAAGAATTTTTATTTCAGACACTCCACTTCTGACGGAAATCTTTCCCTTCACTTTCCCCTGCCTCAGCATGAGATTGAAGTCTCTGCCCATAGTCTTTACTTCTGCCATCGTCGGAAGATTCCCGTCGAAGGCCAGGGGGGTCATAAGAGGGAGGGGATTTCGCTCTCCGTTCTGGGTGAGGACGATTTCCTCACCCTCAAGAATAACGAGAATTCGGTCCACCCCGGGATAGAGCGAAAAAGGTCCAGAGACCTTGAGATCGGCCAGACTGATTCGCCAATCAAACAATTCCCCCGCTCCTTCAGGCCAGACGATGATTTCCCGTGTCGTCCCCTGACCATTTCTCCAGAGTCTTGAGAGATAGTGAGAAGATTTCAGAACCTTTCTCATTTTCGCATTCCTTTCTTAAGGGTACGATCACATCGTCATTTCAATCAGGAGTCAAGATGAAGTCTATCGTGTTTTTTATACTGATCATTTTTCTTTCTGCCTGCAGCTCGTTAACTGAGAAGGAGTTTGCTGGAAAGAATGGATGCTTTCTGCTCTATAACATGAAGACTCAGAAAGTGATGAGAGAAGAAGGTACGACATGCCGTGAGAGATTTGTCGCCTGTTCAACTTTCAAAGTTCCGCTTTCACTGATGGCCTTTGATGCGGGTGTTCTGAAAGATCCGGAAGAAATCTACAAATGGAATGGAACAAAACACAAGGTCGAAACATGGAACCGCGATCAAACTGCTCGCTCCTGGATGCAGCACTCTGTCGTTTGGTTTTCGCAAGAACTCACGCCGAAAATTGGTGAGGAGCGAATGAAAAAATACCTCAAGGATTTCAAGTACGGGAATGAGGATTTGACGGGAGGTCTGAAGAGCTCCTGGCTTTTTGGGCCGCTGACCAAGGAACCTTCACTTAAGATTTCTCCGTATGAGCAGATGGAATTGATGAAGGCTCTTTGGAGTCACAAATTACCGGTGTCTGTCGGTGCCATGGAAAGAACAAAGGAATTGATTTTTCTTGAGAAGACACCCGGGGGCTTTCAGTTCTCTGGCAAAACGGGGAGCAATGTCTATGCGACTCCAGACGTTCAGCTGGGATGGTTTATTGCTCATCTTTCAAGAAAGGATGAGGAATACATCGCGGTTTTAAACTTCTCGGACCTGACCCCGTCTTTAGAAAAAAGTAATGGTGGACCGAGGGCACGGATCATGATGACGGAGCTATTGAAAAAGCTGAAGTTATGGTGATTCTTTCGTAAACATTCCATGCATTTTCACACCGCCGGAGAGCTTGAGCCCATTGGTGAAAGACTTCCCGCATTTGTGTCCGATAATGGCATCAATCGTAGAAGCGACTGAGGCAATCGCATCGGCCGCGCCAATGGCAACGTCTGTGAGGATGTAACCCGCATCAGGGTTTGTATTCACCATCTTTTTGTGAAAATGACCGCGGCTGTAGCAGGAATAGAGTCCTACGATTTGGTTTTCTTTACCATGAGCTTTCGATGTCTCCATGGCCTTAAGAAGTTTATTCAGACCTGGAGTTTCTTTCTGATACCAGTCGTAGTCCGTGTTCTTGTCTGCCTTTCTAACGGGGGGACAAAAATCTGGGCCACCGCCATCCCGGGCGTGGCCAATGTACATGACGACTTCAGAACCGCTGGCCACTTCATTAAAAAATTTCTCTGTCGCGGCTTCGCACTTGGCGAACTGTTTTTCCCGCATGATTGTGGTGTTGTGAAGATTGTTATTGCTTAAAGTTCCTTGGGTGATTCGAATCGTCAGTTGATTTAACTTACCATCTGGACCAGGAACCATTTTTCGAAACACATCTCCCGTTCGGATAAATCCACAGAGATTCACACCTGAAGAGCAGGGGAGAACGAGATTGTTTCTTAAACCATTGGCGATGTACTGATCGAAAACAAAATAATTCGGGGAATTGTCCCAGTAGCCGAAGCCTAGAGCGATATTCAGAACTCCGTCTTGATAGAGATCCTGATACCGATCGAAGCAGGCCCTGGAGCCACCCATTGTGGCGGTCGAGGACTTGATGTTCCCGAGGGTCGAAAGACGGGTTTTCACAACCTCCCCGTAATCAATGGCAGAAGCTGAAAATGCTGTCAGTGCTCCCCAGAGAAAGAGAATAGTTTTGAAAGAGTCCTTCATGACAGTCATTAAACTCTAGAGGGCCACACGTGAGAAGGAAGACGGGAAAAGCTACAGGGGCGTGTTTAGTATTTAGACACTGCTACGGCTTGCTTGAGCTCATTGGCCGTCTTCCCCTGTTATTTTTCCTCAATATGGGTCTTCTCAGTGGGTTATCCAACGATCCGCAATCCGAAAGCGGAAGATTTCGCCTACCCCCAGAAGACCCCGGATATTGTTCTAAAATTTTACTAGGACTGACGGATAAGTTCTTTATACAGAGACTCGGAGGTTCGCTTGATCGCTAGATTGCTCTTACTTTTGGCCATAACCCTTCCGGCCACAGCAGCAGACCTGAAAGTCCTGTCCTGGAATGCCTTCATGCTTCCGAAGCCGATCAAGTTCAGCAATCAGAAAAAAAGAACACAAGTGATCACTTCTGCGCTCGAGGACGAACATTACGATTTTGTTTTCTTCCAGGAAGCATTCATGTCTTCTTTTCGGAGATATGTCGGAAAGAATCTCAAGGATGATTATCCACATCAGTACTATTTGAAGAATAAAGGCCTGATCTATCCTTTCTTTGGTTCCGGTGTTTTTGTCCTTGGCAGACATCCTTTTCAAGTTTTGGATAGGGTCTATTATAATGAGTGCGGAAAAGCGGATTGCTTCGCCTCTAAAGGCGCCGTGCTGATAGAGAGTAAACTTCCCAATGGGAAAGTTGTTCAATTCGCTATCACTCATCTTCAGGCCATGGAAAAACTTGGCCAAGTCAGACTTTCCCAGATGAATCAGATAAAGCAAATGATGGCAAAGTACAAGAAAGCGGGAGTACCGCAGTTTCTCATCGGAGACCTCAACATCGACGTCAATGAAGTAGAGTTCCAGAAGGGGCTTGATCTCATGGGCATGAAGGAAACGGAATTGAACGGACCCATCTCGCACACGAATGTCATTGATTGCTACAAGAAGCCTGGTCATGAAAAAGAGTGGATTGACCACATGTGGGTTGATCGCGAAACACCAATGAAGGACTCATCGATTCACGTTCGGGTTGTGGAGTACGAGCATAAAGGGAAAGTCTGCGCGGCTTCCGATCACCACGCGATTGAAGGCACATTCACTTTCGGAGAGTGAGGCAGGTTCCGCTTCCGTCAAACCATCTGGTCTTCCCAAAAAACTGGACGGCGACTCTTCGTTGTCTTCTTTCATCTTCATTTTGATCAAGTCTCAGTGACAGCGTTCGATGATCCGGATCGAGGGCGTCGATCTGGATGTCGAGTGGATTCTCTTTACGGATAATCTCAGCACCTGAAAACAAAAACAGCTCGCCTCCCGCATTCATGATCATGTGATTCTTAAAAAGTCGCAGACTGAAAGAGTGGCTTGATGTCAGACTGTCCACGCTGCAGCTGAGAACAATTTCTTCCGTTTTGGCGAAGATGAGTCTTTTGATATCAATCTGCGAGAGGGCAGCGTCCTGATTTTCGCAGGGAGATTTGATGTCTCCGCGAGAGGATTCCTCTCCATCAAAACGGACATGATACTTCGCTGTCCGCAGATAGAATCTCTCGCCCGGATTGAGAAATAGATTCTCCATGTAGAGCACGAAGCCCGGGAAAAGAATTTCTTCCGGCACCATCAGACGTGCATTCAGAAAGAGATTCACTTCCAGCCGAGTCCCTCGGGAAAGGATACTCCAGAAAGCGTTCCGGTTGAATGGTCTTCCCTGGAAATCAACGAAGATCTTATCAATCAGCACCTGAGGGATTTTTATGACCGGTGTAAGTGTCGATACTGGACAGGCGGAAGGAGCGAGGCCCTTGTTCATTTCCGCTCGCGTTTTGTCATCGGAGTTTTTGTTTCCACACGCAACGATGCCGAGAAGAAGAAAAAGCGTGATGAGTTTCATGCGGCGGACAATATCACGAGGGATTTTTCCCGAGAGCGGGAATGAAATTATTACAAGAATGATCTTATGATAACCGTCACAACCCCACAGACAAGGTTGTCTAGATCAGTCGGGACATTCCCCTGAAACAGACGGATCTCGTCTTCCAGGAATGTGACGACGAGGCTTTTAGGCCCCGGTTGTTTAGCGAGGTCTACGAGGAGTTCATCGCCTTTCATGACACCCAGTCTGGGGAAATCGCTCTCAACTTTTAAAAGCTTTAAACCGGGATTTCCGAGGCCATAGCGCTCGTCGAAGGAGAGGGGCTTCTCGCCGAACTCGGAACAGGGGCTCTGAAAGCCGGTCAGAAGTTCTTCTTGAATGGTTGCTGAGGCGTAGATTCTCATACAAATAATATACGGTAAAGATACGGAAAGTCAATACCCTCTTGCGATTACGGAAAATGTACGTATATTGAGTTAATGGGTGATGACTTTTCCATTGATGCAAAAATTTTCCCGGACCGCAAAAGTTCCTATCTGGTGAAGGTCTCTGGCAGAAAACCGCGGGAAGGTGTCTTCCCCGGAGATGTCCTGGTCGTTGACCGGAATCTTCCGCATGAAAAAGACAAGCTCGCCCTTGTTGTGCGGAAAGGGAAATTCTCGATCGAGCGGGTGAGTCCTCTTCTTATCCAGAACAATGATCCGGAAAATGGTGATTTTATCTGGGGCATGATCCGTGCTCTGGTCAGGGAGGTTTCATGAAGATGGTGGCCCTCGTGGACTGCAATTCGTTCTACTGCTCTTGTGAGAAAATTTTTCGGCCCGATCTCCGGAATAAACCGGTGATCGTTCTCTCGAACAATGACGGTGCGGCGATTGCTTTCACCAAAGAAGCCAAGGCGCTGGGCTTTGGTCAGATGTGCGAAGCTTTTTTCAAGCTTCGTGATCGTGTGAAAAAGCACAATGTCGCTGTTTTTTCTTCCAATTACGCCTTGTACGACGACATCAGTAAGCGTGTGATGAATGTCCTGCGTGAGTTCTCGCCGAAGGTGGAAGTGTATTCCGTGGACGAAGCTTTTGTGGAAATTGAGGGCGATGAGAATTTTGACTTCGAGGCGTGGGGGAGACATGTGCGCGCTGAGATTTTCCGCAAGGTCGGCATGCCGGTGGGAGTGGGGATCTCGAAGACCAAAGTTCTCGCCAAGGTCTGCAATAAACTCTCAAAGAAAAATAACGGTGTGTGCGTCCTTCTGACGGAGGAGATAGACGAGGCCCTGAAAGATTTTCCGGTGCGCGATCTCTGGGGCGTGGGGGCCCGCTCGGCGAGTAAGCTCTCCATTTTCAATATCCGGACAGCTCTCGAGTTCAAGCGCTTTCCGGACGAGAAAATTATCCAGAAGCATCTGACGAAAGTGGGGCGCGAGATTCAGGATGAGCTCCGCGGAATCAATTGTCTTTCAATTGAGGCTCCCGAGGATAAGAAGAACACAGGGAACTCGCGGAGCTTTGGTTACGACGTATACACCAAGAATGAACTCCGCGAAGCACTCGCCCAGTTTGTGACCAACGCTTCCCTCAAGCTCCGGGCCCAGAAGAGTGTCTGTTACAGTCTCACCGCCTTTATTTACACCAATCCCTTTAAGCCGGGACCGCAGTACTACGGAATCGATTCTGTTCGCTTTACTTCCGGAACGTCCGATGTGGTGAAACTCATCCGTGGTGCTCACGAAGTTCTCGATCAGATCTATCGACCGGGCTTTGGTTATAAAAAAGGCGGCATCCTTCTCAATCACATCGTGCCGAGGAATGAATGCCAAATGGATCTCTTCACACCGGACTTAGGCGACAATGAGCACTTGAATAGTGTCGTGGATATGATCAACAAAAAGTATGGGCCGCATACGGTGAAGAGCGGGGCTTGCGGAATTAACCAGGAATGGAAAACTATCCATGCTTACAAGTCACGGCACTTCACCACGGATTGGAATGACCTCCTGAAGGTGGAATTATGAAGGAAAATCTGAACGGTCGTGAGGACAGAAGAATTCACCTTGGGCTACCGACGTGGGAGAGTGCTCTCCTGCGCGGAACACTTTACGACCACCGCTGTCCCATCGAGGAATTTCTTTTCCACTACGCCGGTCAGTTTGACGCCGTCGAGCTTGCGTCCACCTTCCTAGACCTGCCCTTTGAGAGTGACATGAAAAAATTACGGAAGATTGTAGAGGAGGTCAAAGAACGTTTCCGATTCTGTCCCATCATCCCTAGACGGGTTTCGCACGAGTTCCCGCTGGGAGATAATTATCACGACATGCGGGAGTTTCTGGCCGCCGTCGGCATACTCGGTCCGCATCTTGGTCCCATCATCCTGAGGCTTCCGGAAACTTTTCGGCCGGAGAATTGGCAGGCGCTTGCTCGCTTCGCAAGACGTTGTCCGAAAGAAAAAAGATTTGTGGTTCATCTCACGCACATGGAGTGGTACCGGAAACCGGAGTTTCTCTTTGCTCTCGCCAGTGCTTTAAAAGAAACACCGATGAATATTCTGATTGAAGATATATTCAATTCCGATATCCCGCTGGAGACGCTCGTCACAGGAGATCATCTGATGATTCGTTTTAAGGGACGACCTTCGCAACATCAGGATGAGCAAAGGCTCGCCGTCTGGGTTGACCGATTAGGAGAATTCAAAAAAAATGGCATACGGAACTCCTATTTCTTTCTTTATGAAGAAGAGGAGATGTGTCTGAATATCCTGCGTAAGCTCGCGGGATCAATCAGAGGGGACGTGAGAGTGCCGGAGAAGTTTGATGTGAATGCAGACCAGATGGGGTTTGATCTTTAGGGGTGTATCAATTGGGTAAACATCTGTTTCTTTAATGTAAATTGTCGACTACTGACTTCAGGCGCATATTCCTCCTTAAGACCCCTACACAAAAAGGATGGATCACATGAAATCATTTTTTCTTTTCGCACTTCTGACTTTCTCCACATCAATTCTCGCCGACGTTGTTCCTGGGGTGACTGATGTTCGCATCATTAACCTTGAAGGAGAGAAGGTTGAACTCCTCACGAACGTCAAAGGCTTTACTCTCTACACGTTTGATCCGGACGGGGCCAACGAGACAACTTGCTATGATGACTGTGCCAAGGCATGGCCACCGATTCTTCTGACGCCTGCACAAGTGAAGCTCGTGACCGGTGATTTTGGTGTTACAAAAAGAAGAGACGGAACACTCCAGCTTTCATTTGACAGCCGTCCGCTCTATCTCTTCATAGGCGATAAGAAAGCAGGAGAAACGAAGGGTGATGGCCTTGAGGGAGTCTGGCACATCGCTATCGACGAAGAATAATGTGGTAGCCGAATTGAGTTTTCACAATCCCGGAGATCTCTCCGGGATTTAACGCCAGGAGTGCCTTCTCAAATGAGGGCACCATCCTACCTCTCGGAAACTCCCCCAGACTGCCTCCAGCGCGAGAAGATGGGCATTCCGAGAAATCCCGCGCGAGATCTTCAAAAGGTTTACCTTCTGAGATTTTCTTCAGAATGTCTTTGGCCTCATACTCATGACGGACGAGAATGTGAGAAGCTTTCAGCACTAGTTTATTCATGATTTTCTAGAGATTGCATCCACTGCCGGCAGGAGGGTCATCCTGGGGGCGACATTCTTTGGCATCCGCTGGGCATTTTAAGCGCACATGCATATGTTCTTGGTGATTAGGATAGGGACGTAAGCTCCTCAGCACCTCAAGGTAGATGGCTGATTCTTTCACCGAGCGCGCGTAACGGCAGATTTCTTTTTTGATCACGGGATCCACAAAGATTCTTTGCACATCTCCCTGAGCGTGAAGTTCTTTCAGGAATAGCCAGTTGCGGGCAGTATCAAAATTCTTCGAAATCCTTCCGCGTTCTACCATGAGTTCAGAAAAGCCGTTGATCTGGGTCGCCGGCTGTTCGATTTTATTTTTACGGTAGAAGGTGAGATCAATGTCCAGGCCATTTTGATGAGAGTCATGAAGGTCTTTCACCGCTCCACCACCTTCCTGACTTATATCTCCCACCTGAAGGCGATCGTAATTCGGAAACTTTTTATGCATGGCCGCCGCAGAGTTGGTGATGAGATTAATCATCTCCTGAGTGCCAAAGCCGCGCTTGCGGTGAAGAAACAAGCGCATGTAACCCGGGCCAGAGTCCGGAAGATGGGCACTGTTTTTGAGAAAACCATCGGAGTAGTACCCTATGGGATCTGAAGATAATTCGTCGGCCTGAACCGGAAGAATGAAAGCAAAAATGAAGAGGGTAAGGAGCAATTTCATCGATTCTTTTTACCATAGACCAAGTTTGGCCACCAGAGAAGAGTAGTTCTTACACACTCTGAGGTTCCAAAGCCTTAGCTTAGAAATGATGGCCCATCACGATGAGAAAAGTCAAAAAGCTCTTCTTCTCATTGAGAACCCTGTCCGTGAGGACTTCTGCTCCACCGTTTTCAATCTTACGGCCAGTGAATTTCTGACGGGTATGGGTCATGTTGGTGTTCATGCCTTTGAGCTCTAAAAAGGCACCAGAGCGGGTTGCGAGATTGAATCCACCGGAGAGAACGGAGCCCTGAAATTCTTCTTCGAGATTGTCCAAGTATTCATCACTCGAAGAAAATTTCTTACTGATACTTCGATGACCGGAAGTCACTCCGCCCTCCATGAAAACTTCAAAGATCATGTTTGCGGGATCGCCGACCATATCAAACAGTTTTGTCTCAAAGAGAACACCGGCGCGAAGCAGTCCATTCGTAGCGCGCGCTTTTCCCCGGAGAACGTTTCCGGTTTTATTTCCGGTACCCATGGTATCGGAAACCATTCCTTCACCACGAAGGCCCAGGAGAATCCGGTTGAAAAAAACAACGTCGTAGCCGAGTTGAAGAAGTCCGCCGAACAATGTCGCCTTGTCATCGAGCTTGTCTTTGTCGACACCTTCAAAGTCAGCAGGGAATGTATATCGGGAAACGGTTCCGCCCAGACCGAAAACTATTCCTTTCTTGTGGGAGAAGGAATCTGTGTCCGCCATGACAGGGAAAGAGAATAAAAGAGTGAGGAAGAGAAAACGCATTTTCTTATCTTAAGTCGAACTCAGGTAATTCGGAAATTTTTCTTGGTGATCTGACGTCATTTTTTAATTTCTTTTCTGCCGATGGCGCAGCTGTCAGATGCTCGACACAGCAGGATTCTCTGACGTAGAATCTCTTTGTTAAGATACTTAAGGAGTTTCTATGCGGATTCTTTCTCTCTTCATCTTTCTCCTCGCCGGTTGCGCTTCGGTGACAAAGGCGCCCACGGAAGCCGATATCAACGCGCAGGCGCTCAAGGCCTATCAGGAAGTGAAGTCAAAATCGAAGATTTCTTCCAACGCTGAATGGAAGGCGATGCTTGATCGCGTGGCGACAAGGATCGCGAAATCTTCGGGAGAAAATTTTCAATGGGAATGGGTTCTGATCGAGAGTCCTGAAGTCAACGCCTGGTGTATGCCGGGGGGAAAAATGGCGGTCTACACCGGTATCATGCCGGTTTTAAAAACAGAAGGCGCACTCGCCGCAGTTCTTGGTCATGAGGTTGCTCACGCAACGAAACGCCATGGCAAGGAAAGATACGCGCGCGCGATGAAAACAAATATCACCGGTATCGCAGTGGGACTGGCAACGGTTGTCGGTGGACAAATTTTTTGTAAGACAGAGACCTGCAGAAAGCTGACGACTCTTTCGGGAGCGGCGGCAGGTTTTGCGCTTCAGTTCTTTGATATGAAGTACTCCCGTGGTGATGAGACGGAAGCTGATCAGGTGGGGCAATTGTACATGGCCAAGGCGGGATATGATCCGTCAGAGGCGATGAATCTTTGGGACAGAATGGGAGCCGCCAATAAAGGGAAATCTCCTCCAGAAATTCTTTCCACACACCCTTCGGACACGACCAGGAAAGCAGCACTTCAGTCATGGCTTCCGAAAGCGAATGCCCTTTATTCAAATGCCCCCGAGCAATATGGCACAGGTGAAGTGATTAGATAGGGCGTTGGTAGTTTTTCAGAATGGC
>JAULBW010006471.1:0-17014 GCA_032358265.1 Vaucheria bursata | reverse complement strand
ACAATATCATAATTCATGAACTGTCGCTATTATCCGTATCCTCCATAAGTAATGGTGCATAGCGGTTCCTAACAGTTGATAGAAGTGAAATAACTTCATCAACACAAAAACATATCACTTACTGAAGCTTGTTCTCATAATCTAAACTAAAACTTTAACATAGTATCAGGAAAAATGTACTGCAGCTACAGAACAGGATTAATTAGCTTAGGGGTTAATTCCTGACAATATGACTGGGCAGCCACATCAAAATCAATGAGTACCGGAAGGCAAGCCCTGAGAAAAAGATTGATTACATTACTTTGAAAAAGTTTATTTTTCAGACAGTGTTGTATATTTAAGAAAACCTCACAAGCAATGATATACTGTCCATAGGTGCATTGTCAATAACCTGGTTATGAGTCTATTCAATGTAACTGACAACAACTATTAGGAATGTAATGAAGAAAATACAAAAGAAAATGGACAAGAATTAGTTCAGAAACACTATACTTGTTAATTGCATTGATAGAAGTGAGGACACTCTATCACTTCAACAACTAAAACACATGCAGTCCTGCAGTACAGTTTGACAAACCCTACTACCTCCTGCGGTACATTAGAATGCAACTGTTAGGAATTGACTCCTTAAGGGGTTAGTTTTATTCTATAACTGTGGAATTCTGTTTTATGGCAAGTCATTACTGGACTTTGGAGACAGGCTAAGATTAGGATTTGTGCGTTGCTGTGAAGTATCTTCACTTCCAGTAATACAATTTATGTTTGTGTAAACATATTCTTTGCTGCAGTTTTGAGTCTTGTTTAGAAATACATTCATAACAACCTACTAGGACTACAACAATGCCTTTGATCCGCATGTTCCAGAGTATTCTTTACTTTATGTTCTGTTTTGTATATTCTGATAACTCTTCATAAAAGCAGCCAATGGAATATTGTTCTATTCTTATTTTTGTGACTCTTCATGAAAACAGCCATTGGGGATTTTGTTCCATCCTTACTTTGATGACCTTTCATAGATTAGCCAATGGGAAATTATTCTGATGACTCTTCACTGACCAGCCAATGGGAATTAGTTCTTATTCTAGATGACTCTCCACAAATCAGCAAATGGGAATGAGGCTAGTCATCAAGTTCAAGTTGGTCATTAATTATTCTTTTATATATTTCATTTTCATGCTTTCTTGTCATTAATGGAAACACAAACACATACATATTCACATTTACACATAAGTCAATACACTTGCATTTCAATATTGCTCTTGTTCCCTCTATTGCTGTTATTTATCCTTGTTCCAATCTTGTTTCTTTGATCATTTTTCATTTCTTTTGTAAGTCTTGACACAACCCAAATATTCAAAATGTGCAAGTCTCTTTGAACCTTATAGTTGTACAAATCTTCTCAAATCTTATAGTGGTACAAATCTTATTGAATCTTACGATTGTACAAATCTTCTTGAAACTTGTACTGCAGCTACAGATAGAATTAATACTTTAGCAAACTTGTTCCTAAGAACAAAATGTATAAGATCAATTATTATAAATGTGTTTCCAAGCAAGACTCAAAGCTGTAGCAAAGAGTATGTTTACACAGACATAAATTGTGCTACTGGAAGTGAAGATACTTCACAGCAACACACAAATCCTAATCTTAGCCTGTCTCCAAAGTCCAGTAATGACTTGCCATAGAACTTAGAATTCCAATATGTAGAACAATGACTTGCCATAGAACAGAATTCCACAGCTATGGAATAAAACTAACTCCTTAAGGAGTCAATTCCTAACATCAACATCAAAAAGGTTCTATAGTTCCAACTTGCGATGCACCATGTGGCTGCTGACATATATTTTTGCCAGGTCAAAATATGCTTGACAGGAGCTGTCAGAAATTAACCCCTAAGGGAGTCAATTTCTATTTTATACCTGCAATACATTTTTCCTAATGCTATGTTGAAGTTTTAGTTCTGATTATGAAAACAAGTTCCAGTTTAAATTATGAGAACAAGCTTCAGTAAGTGATATGTTTTTGTGTTGATGAAGAAATCTCACTTCTATCAACACAATGTAGCATATGATAATATAATCATTCTGTCACAGATTTCCTGTGCTTCTGTTGCATGTTACATTCCTAACAGGAACTAAGAACTTGACTGGGCTTGAAACTATCAGTAACATCAGTCAGAAAAATGTATCAAATTATGCCTACATTGTTGTTGCTATATACTGTGGTACTGTCCAATGAATCCTCTGTAACAAAGATGTGTGGTCATTCTCTCTATCAAACAATACGTCCACACACCATGGCGTGTAATACTTTGACTAGCAAATTCACTTAAAATATAATGGATCTTAATTTAATATCTATGCTATAGCAATTCCTATGTTTTAAAGGTATGCAGCTGACAACATGACTTATCTAGTGATCAAGTTTCTGGATCCAATTTGCCCAATGTGCCAGAAGAAATTCATCTGCATTGCATCTGATGAAGCCAACATTATGACTGGTTGGTACAAATACATTGACACTCAGCTAAAAAGATAAAATTAAGTTTCAAGGGTTTTGGACATTGTGAAGGCTGTGCAAAGTAGACTTTGTTATCAAAGCATTGCTAATTATAACCCAGAATTCAGACTTCTCTAAGCTGATGAACAACATTGTTTCATTAGTTACAAAGCAACAGAATTTTATTGCAGAAATGAATGGCCAATAATGTCCAAAATTGATAACACGGTTAGTTGCAATGGGATCGTTGACAAAGTGGTTGCTTTCCAAGCTTGTGCAGGTTTCCAATTTCTTTAGTAATTAGGCTGTACTGCAAGCATGGCCAGAAATTTTATTTTGGCCTATTGTAGCAGCTATTGATACTATCATGAACAAGTTCAACAAATCCATCATGAATTTGCAAGTAAAGTACATGCTTATGTCACAGGAAGTGCAGGAACTGGAAGACTTGGCTGGTTGACTTGCAATGATGGTGGAGGTGACAGGACCAATTCAAACAACTGATGAGATTAAGGAATTGAAGGCATGCATATTTGGTAGATTGTGTATTAAAAAGGTGCTGGTTGTGGACTACCTACATGATCAAGAAATGTTAATCACCAGCTTATTGCTAGCAGTGGAATCAAATAGCAAAAAAGTGCTTATTGATATGATTGAATCATTCATTTGATAAATCCTTGATAGTTTGCTCAAGATCGAAGCTGAGCGGACCTCAACAAATGGAGCATATTGGGATGATGCTCCTCCTTGTCTTTCTAGCCAGCCAGCTGGGTGTATTATGCAGTCATGACTTTGGTGAGCCCATAACAAGCATAAAATTCAGTTGGGATCAACCTTGAACATCAGGCCATTGTTGATACTGAGTCACAATGAAGATCTCCACTAAGCTGTTGTTGCAGAACCTTCATTCCAAGCAGCATATATGAAATTCGACAAGCATTGAAGATGATTGGGCACCGGAAAGGGGTCGATTTGAGCTGCTGTTAGACTTTGCATGTTGATTTGTATGAGTTTTTGCATGCGCTGCTATAATTGAAGCTGATTTCTCAATTTTGGGGTGGACTAAAGATGGCAATCGAATGTCGCGGACTGACACGTGGCTTGAAGGGGTGCCCCCAGTAAACGCAGTTCTTGTTGTTAAGCCAGTTTGCAATTAATCAAGGCGAAAGAACAGTGTGACCCGTAAACGCCAATATTAGGGCATTCTACTTGCCAGAAAAATACGTTAATTTTATTAAAGTTGGCAATTTCCAGCATTATGAAGGACTGGAATTTATATAGATTCTTCCCATAGCAGAATGTTTGCGGTATCATTTAGAGAACTTATCAAGCTTTAAATGATAGAAGAGGAGAAAGGCACATAACTTGAACTGCAACGGACTTTATTCCAGAATCTAAAATAACTCTCAACCGCACCTCAAGTTGTGAAATTTACATTGCATTACTTATTTTATTCCCTTCGAATGTTGGTCTGAACACATCTTACAGTTTCAATGCCGTCGTTATCGGTAGCGCTGGCCTATGGTGCCTCCATATTTTGTGAAGGACCTTTGTTGCACGCAATTCAGACGATGCATATCTTTACGGATAGCAAAACCTTTGTGGACATGCCTTGTAAACTGGACCCCGAGATTGTTTTAAATAAATTCTTGTCACTTAGTCCCATTGAACGTATTCAGCCAGACAAACTGCAATCATTCATAGACGAATACTTTGACCCCGCTGGTTCAGATTTAGTATCTGTAAAACCTGCCGATTTTCATGACGAGCCGCCCTTTTTGCTCAATATTGAAGACGCCGAAATTCGAGATTGGGCAGCTGATTTGAATAATCTCTGGTTGAGTTTATCGCGAAATGTGACATCCGATGTTGCAATCAATCCCCAGCGTCACTCGCTTTTACCTCGTAAACACACTATGATTATCCCTGGTGGTCGATTTCGTGAAAGTTATTACTGGGATAGTTTTTGGATTGTTCGGGGTCTCTTAGTTTGTGGCATGTCCTCAACAGCTCTTGGAGTTGTGCAGATCTTACTCGAAGACGTAGCAGCTTTTACGCATGTACCGAATGGCGGCCGAATCTATTATACCGAGCGATCTCAACCTCCGATGCTAAGCGAAATGGTGCTCGAAATATTGTCTTCTGCTTCATTTAGTGCCGATCAATTAGTTTTTCTAGCAGATGCAACGAGGTAAGGATATTATGTAAGAAATGTATATTGTGGATTCTAGAGTACATTTTTTATTTAAGACAATAAGGAGTTATTATAATTGAATGGTTAGTATTGCTGTTGCATTTCTCGGACTACAGATAAGGTGAAAACTAGCATAACGCTATTCAAAATTTTTTAAGCATTTTGGCAACCTCATCGCCTATTTTGTTCGTTTCTTACTCAAATGTGGCTCTATGTTTTTTACAATTTTATTGGGTATTGAAATTTGTTACAACTTTATTCAATAAATTAGTTGCAGTTGGTATTTTATGGCAATTAAGCTGCTTTCGTTCTATAATCTGTAGATAATTTTCTCTTTGTTAATCTCAATTTTATAGGTTAATGGAAAAAGAATATAAATTCTGGATGACTGAACGATTTGTTGTAATTAAAGGTCATACTCTTAATCGGTACTGGAGTGATTCTACTCGTGCTCATCCCCGGCCTGAGTCATACAATGAAGACATATTCACCGCAGAAAATGTCACAAGTATATATGCAGAAATAACCGCGACAGCTGAAAGCGGCTGGGACTTTTCATCACGATGGTGGACATTATCCTCTAATATAAGTACTGATAATCCCCTTCGAAACACAAATATTAGAATGACAGTTCCTGTAGACTTGAATGTCATTCTTTATCGATATGAAATCAACCTTGCATATTTCTTTCAACTGTTGAACTCTGATTCTACCTCTCAACAATATTTGAATAATGCGAGTCGTCGAGCACAGGCAATAAATGAATTAATGTGGGATAGTGAGAACCACTTTTGGCGCGATTTGGTTTTAGGCGATGGACCACCACCCGAGTCAAATAATTTTGACAATTTCGAGCTTTCGCAGCATGTTTCAGTAGCATGCTTTGTTCCTATATGGGGCGGGACGGCCTTTCATAATGAACATGTGTTGGATGCATTTATTAAAAGTAATCTGATTGGCGCAGGTAATTCATTTGACATTTACATTAAATGCTAGATAATTTTTTCCCTTGCAATAAGAATATCAATGAATAATTTTTCTATTTGTATTCCCCAACAGTTTTTATGTCAGAAAGGGTAATATTTTTTTGTTTGATTGCATTTAATTTAATATAAATTAATTCTTATCATTTGTACAGGGAGGGCATCGACCTTTCGTTTTAGTAGTTCTTAAGAGTGTTTTGTTGGTCTTTTCTTACTGAATTAATTTACCAAAGTAAAAATTGGTCTTTTTCATAATGTTGTCATAGTGTTTCTTATTTACTCTATTTTTTAATTTTTTAAATGCCATCTACTGTCCCTATAACATGTTTATAAAGCAAATATTAAGTGGCTATGAAAGGTTTTGGAATAATATTGATTTTTCAAATGATTGATTTTGTAAAATATTTTTATCGTTTCTATGCATTTCATTGAACCTGTGTAGCCTCATAAGTGCTCATTTTGGTTCATTTTATTGACAACATAATAATTTAAGAAAAACAGTTTTTTTGCACTGATTTATAATGCACGTAAGTTACACAGGCTAGCATACTGTTGATCTCCTTTTTCTATGTAAGCTTGATGGTGGAGTTAAAATCATGAAGTGGGTAGTTATAGAATTTGAAAATAAAGCTTTTCGAACAAGCACTGTAATATGTTTCTAAAGCTATTTTAATCAGCAGACAGTGATTATTTTCATTCAAAGTTGCGAGAAGAAAATTTGTAATAATTTTTTCTATTAAATTTTGTTTTTTTATGTTTTTTTTGTGTGCATACTATATCTCTCTTCAATCATGTTTCAAGTATTCTAGATGGGAAAGGAATTTTGTTCTGAGGCTTATATTTTAAATTCATGAGTAGTCTTAAGTAACACTTGAATCAATGCTTTTTGACGAAAAGTTCACGAGTACTAAATTTTTCTTTGTGAGAGCACTACATGAGTCTTGTAAATGCGATTACTCTAACTCATTGTTGCTTCATATTCTTATTCACAGGTGGAGTGCTAACCACTCTTATAGAGTCAGATCAACAGTGGGATAAGCCAAACTCTTGGCCTCCTTTACAGTGGTTTATCGTCGAAGGTCTGAGGGATATGAACACTCCTGAATCTATAGAATTATCTGACACTTTGGCATTGAGCTGGTTAGATGGAGCATACAAGGCTTGGGTGGATACCGGATTCATGCTCGAAAAGTATGACGGTGAGGTACTTGGAGGGATTGGAGAGGGGGGAGAGTACGTGCCACAAGTTGGTTTTGGGTGGACGAATGGAGTTGCATTAGACTGGATTAAGAGATATTACAGTAATACAGCAGGAGAATCGTAATTCTACTTGCAGAGGAGTGAAAGTATGGTAACAAATAATAATAAATTAATGGTTAATAAAGCTCATCTCTGAATAAGTCGGATTATTGTAATGTTTGCAATGTTTATTCCCAGGTACCATTATAATCACTCTAGCACCAAGAGCTCCTCCCGCAATAATTCAGTGCATGTAAGTGTTGTGGCAAAAAGTCCGATGAAGCCATAAAATGAATGGTAGATTTCATCCTCTATGCAATTCTTTTTATTCAAATTTCTGACATTCACGTTTTGGTTGTAACAAATGCATTGCAAGATTGTATTTGACGTTATTTGCTGAGCAATTTTTTCATTACATTATTGTGAACGGGAGAAATTTCTGGTATCATTTGACAAAAAAACTCAAATCAACTTTGCTTATCTAATTTAATAATTCTAAATAGAGAGTTGGTGTACCAAAAGCAACACTTAAGACTATAATATTAATCCTTATTTAGAGAGAAAGGGGACTGGATCATTGAGATTTGTTCTGTTTACAACTTTCCAAAACATACTACTTGATGCATGTCAAAGTTACATGTAAAAATTGATTTGTTTAATAAAAAGTTAAATGTTATAATAGAGTCAAAAAAAGATTTAAGAGCAAATAGTTAATTCATGCTGGACTGTGATATCTGTGTCAATGTTGCCTATTTATTGTGAAGGTTCTGTTTATTTCTCAGGAAAGGTAAGCATTTTTCCTTCAGTTAGCACGCTTCTGAATTCATTTGTTTGGCACATCTAGTTATTCCAGATAGAAAAAATTATAGCGATTACAGCAAGAAAGATATGTATTATATAATTTTGCAAAGAAGTAAAAAGTAATATTAAGTATGTAAAAGTAACGTTTAGTAGGTGAAAACAACAATTTTGTATAATTACCAATCACCAGTACCTTTTCATATTGTTTCACCCCAAAGTTTACTAAACTTTTGAATATTCAAATGCAAACATTCTACACCACAATTTAAACTGTTTCACAATGATATGGTGCAAAGTCTATGAAAAGTTTATACTGGATATAGTTTCTATGAGTGCCAAAAACCAAAATCAACTTTGACCGTCACTAGTGTAACAGTGGATTAGAAAATCCGAAATATGTCACACATTTATTGCATGAGTGAGTTTACTGAATGTTTTGTAAAAATGAACATAAATGATTATGTGATACATTCAAAGCATGCAGAGATTGACATGAAGTCTGAGATCAACTAATATACTGCCTGCCTAAAAGGAATAGATTCATCAACCAAGAGACATGAAGGATAAACAAGTAACCATGATGCCAATACTGTCAAGTAACCTTTAAGATTAAGACTTAATTTTGGAAAACAACATGAAACCATAGAATAATTCAGCATCCAAACAAATATTTCAGATTAAGGATGTCTATCTTTCTGTCAGGATACTTGCTGGTCCTGATATCTCTATAGATAGTTACACTATAACTGCTCAAATGTATTTGCATGTGTTTCAATTACATTTTGCCTATACTTTTCCTACTTTATCTTTCATTTTGCCTCTTTTACCACATTGTGACTACTACTCCATTTGTGCCCTTATACCAATTCTTTATGTCAACACCTTTTTCATAATCCTTAATGGATTCTTTTGTTCTGCCCCTTCACAATTTGCCATATCATTTTTTTATGGCTAGTTATAAATTTTTTTGATTGTTTTCCCAAATAGTCATGTAAACAGTTTAACCAATGAAAGGCTGACCCTATTTTCATCATGTTTTCTTAAAACTCTTGTTTAACATCTTCTATTTTACTTCAAACTCCATTTCACCTGGTTGGATATTGTTCTAGAATCATCATCAAGACTATATTTCCGCTTTATTTAGCTCTATTATTAGTTACTTTGCTTTACTCTACTCTATTTCCACTAGAGAAAATTTCTAAGGATTGCTGAAATAGTTCTAGAATAACCACAAGCCTACCTGTAGAAATTATTACGTTTACTTCTGCTACTGGGTTTCACATTGATTCAGCAAGATACTACATTGAGCCAATATTCAATGTACATTCAATGACATATACCACAGAAGCAAAGAAGATATTCTAGTTCACTCTTCCTTGTTTTTATTTGCTCTTCTCAACAATAATATAATTTATAAATATTGTTAATGTTTTACTTTTCCTGTGCCTCTATATTATAGCAAGGCAAGTTATATATGTATTATACGTACACCTTCACTTCTCTTCTCTAACACTTTTATTGTGTTCAAAAAATGAACTTGCATTCATGAATAATGAAAATGTAAAATGAGCCTCATTTGAATAATTTTAAGAATCTACTCTTAACTAGATAATGTTTAAGATTATTTTAATTAATCTTAGAGTGTTCTATTTCTGTAACATTTTAAGTGTTTGTGACTTTTTCTTCTAGAGTAATATAAGAAAAATGTAACTTGCTATCAATTTTAGCTTTTTATAACGGTTTTACATCTTACAACAAAATCACAAAGTAATCCAGTATTTACTCAGGTACATTTCCTTTAATATTACATTGCATAAATGTTATGAATATGCAAGCTGTTAGGACTACAACTGTGCCTTAGATCCGCATGTTCCAGAATATCCTATACTTTATGTTCTGTTTCATATATTTTGATGACTCTTCACAAAAGCAGCCAATGGGATATTGTTCTATTCTTACTTTTGTGACTCTTTATGAAAACAACCAATAGGGATTTTGTTCTATTTTTATTTTGATGGCCTTTCACAGATTAGCCAATGGGAAATTATTCTGATGACTCTTCACTGATCAGCCAATGGGAATTTGTTCTTACTCTTGATGATTCCCCACAAATCAGCAAATGGGAATGAGGCCAGTCATTAAGTTCAAGCTAGTCACCAATTACTCTATTATATTTCTGTTAAGAAATTGAATAGAAAGAAAGAAAAGAAAAAACAAGAGAAAGAAAGAAAGAAAAAAAACACAAGCAAAGTATATTAATGATTGGAGGAGATGACCAACAACTACAATGACTCAGCGACGGCGCCAGGAAAACCAGCGTACAGCGCGTATTGATATATTGTAGAAGAGTGAAGAAATATTTATAAATGTAACAATATTATGCAGGCCGCATAGGGGTAACCTTGTGGGCTGCACAAAATATCTTTCGAAATTACAAATTAAATTGTTGATCTCGAAAGACGTTACAAAATAACATTTTCATGAAAAGATGTACAAATCGGGGTAACATATAAATTGGGTAAAATCCGGGTACTAGAGCAGTAAATATCCTAACACTCTTGCCTGTACTTGCAATTTCATGCAGGCATTGACATTCAACACTTTACAAATATCTCACCTTGCATATTAGAGTATCTGCAGAAAAATTTCAAGTTAACAATCATATATTTACATTTTTAGAAAATGTATGGCCAATACTACACTCGGTGTTGTTTAACAGTTGAGTTACATTGAGTAACATATCATCAGCTACTTCAATCAAGAATGTCCGTAATCAAGCTCGTCTCAGTGGAGTATACATACCTTATTTGAGGGCACAGGATTATACACTAGCAATCTCTTCAATTAGTTTTTCTGTTCTAGCTTAGATTTTTTATGCTGCATTATGGTATGCATGCAGTCAGCAGTGCAGTCACCCTAAGTCGAAATATCTATATCTCCTGTTTTGATGTGTTGATCAATAATCCATTGCAATAGTCTAAAGTTCAAAGAGCAGAATCAAATGCAGGCTTCTAAGTCAAAGTTCAATAAAAAAGATAAGTAGAATATTAAGAAAATCACGTTTATTTCCAACTTTATGTTTGGGAATCTTAGCCACTAATCAGACTTATGCTCTTGTCGACATTGCAGCATCAAGAGCAAATTAACCAATTATAATCTTGCAAGCATACGGTAGTTTATGTCTATAATATTTCAATGCCATAGTGGCATCAGAGTTATCTAGAATATGATGGAAAGAGACAGCATGTCATCGGCGGGTTGATGCTGGGGCATAATGGACTGCAATTGTATTCCAAATTCTTATATTTCAAAAACAAAAGTATTTTTAGAAAATTTTCATATCATTGATTTAATTTTTACGGTTAGAATTGATTTTGTCAGTGGTGTAGATATTACGATAAATTCAAAATTTTACAGTCAATCTAAAGCTGCTTTAAATTATGCCAAAAGGACTCAAGCGCGCTTTAGCAGCGGCTAGAAAGGCAGGAAGTAGCGATGTAGATGATGAAGACGATTTGATGATGGAACTTGAAGCAGCGAAAAAGTTAATGGAGGAACAAGAATTTGCAAGAGCAAATGAAACCCCCAAAACGAAGCAGCACGCATTTAACAAAGTATGGGGTAATACTAAATCTCAGTGATAGCACATATTTTTCGTGTCCGATTAAAACATTTGTTTGGCGGAAAGGAGGTTGTTTCAACGCTACTGTAACGACGTTAAAAATCCATTAAGAACCTCTTTCTTACTGCTATAATTTTATGATGAACTGGATAATAAGATTGGCACAGTAGGGTCTTGCTGTTGCCATATATGTTCCTAATTATAATTTATTTCATCTGTTTTTTCGGTTTATACATTGTAGTACTATAAAGAAGGATATAGTTAATATCAAACTGTTTTTAATTTAAGACTGGACTTTTGCAAATGATTGACCAAATAGCGACTGACTTACCTTGGGCAGAAACTCTTGCTATTCGGTCTATACCCGTTCAACTTGAAGATGTACATGACGATTTACAAAGGTGAGCCCTTGATATCTTTCTCCTAAAGTGAAGAGAATCCAATGCTCATTTAATAGCATCATTCGGGTATATTAAAATGTGCAGAAGCAGATAAAATATCAGTTGGGAGTGTACCACTAAACGACTACATTAATGGCAACTTTTTCAAGGTCACGTGAATATATATATATATATATATAATTCTAAATATATGCAGGGAACTTGTGTTTTACAATGCTTCGGTTGCCGCTGTGAACCTAGCAAAGGAAAAACTTGATGCTGAAAATGTACCATATAAGCGCCCAGTTGATTATTTCTGTGAGATGATTAAAACTGATAATCATATGGATAAGGTAAATATTGACTTTATAATTTTTAACACCTATCCATCCCAACTCATAGAAGTTGTGGCAATTGCTGCTGAATCACAAGGTAGCAAAAAATTCTGTTTAGCACATAGTAATGGTGTCTTATTCAGTTTGGCCTATAATTTAACCATATTTGAATTGAGTTACTTTCATTAAAAGAACTTACTAAAATTAGTTCAAGTCATATTTAATTAGGTTTAATTTTGAAATTACTTTCATTTGAATTGAATTTTTATATTCTATGCTCAAAATAATTAAACGCAACTTCATTAAAAGTTTTTGCCAACAGTATATATCTCTTTTACATTAAAGTATTTATGGTATTATTGGTCAATATCTTAGATTAAGGACAAGCTCATATTTGAAGAGAAGAAAATGGATGCCTTCCAGCAACGAAAGGCTCGAAGCGAGCAGCGCAAATTCTCTAAAGAAGTTGTTGCAGAAAAACTGAAGGAAAAATCTACGCGTAAAAAGGAGATGCTCAACTCTGTTTCTCAATGGCGAAAAGATTCGAAAGTAAAGGTATGAACTCAAATGCAGGTTATAAATTGTTTCCTTTTTGGTCGAATATTCGATATGTATGTAAGCGTACATATATTGGCATAATGTTTTTAGGGGATATTTTTGTATATGCATACTCGTAATTTTGTAAGGGAATATTTTATTTATTAGACACTCTTTGGATTCCAATATTCGTTATATATGCACACATTGATGTTTTGGTACTACATTTTTGGGTCTATTTTATGTATCGATATAATTTAGTATCTATATAAATCCTTTATTTTGTCAAATGATTGGTAATTTATACATGTATGTCTGTTGGTTTATATGTGAAGGGAATATTTTAGTAACTATATGCATTTTAAGGGAATATATCTGTACCTATAAACTCTTATTGATGTATACTCATTGTATATGTTCGAGTATATATATTGATAGTACATATTTGGGGCATATCTTGTGTATAATTCTTTAAGGGTATTTTTTGTATCTCTGTGATTTTTGTCGCAGAATATTTGGTACTGATGCACGAGTACATGTATTATTATTCAAATTTAGGGAAAATTTTATGCGCTTATATTTTCAATGTAAACACTAAGAAAAAGTATTTTTTGTTGATGAATATTCAGTACATATGTGCATGTACATATTTTGGTATTATGTATGAAGGGGACATTTTAGGATTTATTAAGTGACTTTCTATTGACGGATACCCTGTAAACGTGTTTGTGCTCATGTATTGGAATGAAATTTTTAGGGACTATTGTCCTTATATGATAAGCATAATTCTAGTTTCTTATAGACATTTCAAACTTTTATCCAAAAAATGCATAGACACTTAACATTCTCAACAGTATGGCTACATTAAATTAAACCCATCAAATTTCAGCTTTGTTTCAAATGTTAGTTCCCCAATAGAAAATATTTGTAAGATTCTATAGTTGTAAATAATTTGATTGGAATGAGATTGACTGGTTTGATCTTATTTATCATAGTTTGCCTTTTTGAAATTGCGGATGAGCAGTGGAATATTTTTTGAAATTGTTGGCGCATCAGCTTTTTATAAATTTTCAATTTTTTGGTCGTTGTATCGGAAGATAAGAGAAAATTGTAAATCATCAAATTGATTGAAATCCACTAACTTCGGCTCATTCAGTGTAATCTGCTGTTTAGATTTATATTTGCGCAGTGAAATATTGAGATTGATGGTGCATCAGCATCCTTTTAACATGAATTTCTTTATTCATTTTGGTCATTATATAGGGAACGAAGGTACTTGTGCCTGATGATGATGGACTCGATGATTATTTGTCAGGAAATAAACGTCCTAGAGAGGAGTTTAAGAAAGGTATTATTCTCATGCCCTGTTTACTTCTGCAAAGAGACTTATTGTCATTTACTAGTCAAAATGAAAATATATGCTCAATGTGTGTTTGGAAGATAAGAAATTTAATAAGTTCTTTTTATCTGTCTCCAAACTTTTGGACATCGAAATGAGCTTAGAAATTCATTTTTCTCTAAAAAGGACAGTAGGATACATACGATGAAATGCTATAATCTGGAATGCAAATAGGGCTATATGCTAGATAATGATGCGAATTGTACTGAAAAAGCCATTGATTTGTTCTATCTGATTTCAATTTCATCTGATATATTTTCACTGGCTAATGACATATTAAATTTGATTTTATTCGATCAATACTCTAAATGCAGCAAATAAATTTGTGTGTGTTTGTAACAGTATGGATATTCCAAATATATATTAAGGAAAACACAGTTTCTTATTTGAATGTAAAACAATGTTATATATTTTATCTTCAGTGGCATTTTCATTTTAAATCACTCTTTACAGGGAAAACTCGTGTGGCAAGAGATAAAAAATTTGGTTTTGGCGGCGTTCCGGGACGTTTGAAAAAGGCCAATACTAAGAAATCGATTAATGACTTTAGCACATTTAACGAGGGATCACGACAGAAGGTTGTTGACTATTATACATAATGCTCATGAGATAAAACTATGAAATGAACGAAGCTGACTTAATTTGGGTAGTTACAACCTCTCTTATATGATGTTGAATGGATTTAGGTGGCTTTGATATGATATGAGCTAAGTTGGTTAAAAATGGCTCTATTGGGATAATATCAAACCTTCCCTTAAGAAGTCGAATGGGTATATATTGTTCTGTTAGAAAATGAGTTTTGTCAGCTTAAATTGACTTAATATAGGCAATAAAGATCCTTTTTATATGAAGTTAAATGAGCATTCATTTATTGTCCTGTATTTTTATATTTAGGGCAAGCAAGGCAGGCCAAACAAAGGCAGTACCAGGCTCGGGAAGTCCAAGAGGCAGAATAAATCTAGAGGAAAAAAGTAGGAGGTAGAAAATATTAATGCAAACCCAATTTCCAGTTCATGTCAATAAGAAATGTATAGCTTTCTGATGATTCATAAAATGAATGATTATTACGTCATGGTAAATTTAATGAGTGCAGTTTGTCTCATAGATTATACATCGGAATATTCATTGACAAAAGAACAAAAGAAATCGATTTTCATTCTTTGGGGGAATGACTAGATCCAGTATATTTATCTATTTCCGAAAGGCCAGAAAATTAAATAGTTCGTTTTATTATCCTTCACAAGTCACATTTTGATAGGTTATTTTGTTCGAAGCATTGTTTCGGAAGTTGGTGTTAACTCTCTCTTAAGGTGACATTTGTTCCCAGACACCTTGCATATATTTTTTCACACTGTGGATGAATGCAATAGTACATTACCGGAAGTAAGTTAAATTGCCAGTATGCTGGTTTTGCTGAGCTATGGTACTGTGCTTCAAATTACAAGATAATGTTGCCGCACCAATATCTCTCACAGAATCCTTAGAATGTAATGAATGCACCTTTATCATCTTTCGCTGAAACATTTCCATCGAGTAATCAAATCTGTCTCTTTTTCGTTATTGTAGAAGAAATACTGTGTTTTTGCAGAGCTAAGGATGCAATAATATAAAAAATTTACTTCTTAAACTAAATTAATCCTGTCGCTAGTATTCTGGCCGTCATGGAGCTATGGATGAACAGTTCCATTCTTGTCCACAGTGAAGGTTATGAGATAGTGTTAGCCACAACGATGATGATAAAATAATGGCATTGAATCAGATATATGCCGGCAAGGGTTAGAGGGTTTCTTAAGTCCAATCTCAAAGATCTTGAAAGGCTCTTAGTATTCTGTGCAGATCAGATAATATCAATTTAATATAATTTGATGAGCTGTTTTTCAAAAACCTAATCATGTGCATGTTGTAAATGAATAAAATCATCTCAACTGCACATGCTGCAGAATAGGCTAGCTTAGTTTATATATATCTTAGTCCTAAAATAATATTATAAACTGCTGTTTTAGAATATATAGCACTGCTGATAGCATTGCTGTCGTTCAATTCGATTAAAATCAGTTACGTTAGTAAAAACATAGGTTCAATATGTGATCTAAAGTCACTTTCAACCCCTTTCAGGATACTTACCAGTCCTGCTATTTCTTTAAGTTATTGTGGCATAACTACTCAATTATGTTTGTAAATGTTCGCCTATATTTCACCCACACTTTTTCCCCACCTTTTGCCTCCTTTACCACATTGTGTCTATTATCCCAATTATGCACTTAAATGCCAAACCCTATATGTCAACATCTTTGTCATAATCCTTTATGGACTCCTTTGCTCTACTCTACAATCTACTGTCATCTTTCTTATGGCTAATTGGAAACTTCCTAGATTATTTTCTTCAACCACTTCAACCGACAAAAAAATCATTCTACTTTCATCATGCTCCCTCAAAACTCTTCTTTACCATCTTTTATTCTACTTCAAACTCCACTTCAACTGACTGGATATTATTCCAATGTTGTCATCAAAGCTATAATTCTGCTTGAATCAGCCTTATTGTCAATTACTCCACTTTACTCTGCTTTATTTCCGCCAAAGACAATTTTTTAGAATTCCTTAAAAAATTCTAAAATTGTGACAAGCTTACCAATGAAAATTACATTTATTTATGGATCAAAAGATGCAGCAAGATTCACCGGAGAGCCAATTTCAAGGGCACTTCAAGAGGGTATACTGCAGGAGCTAACGGGGACATGTCTATTTGTTCAGTCTTGTGTTTGTGTTCACTCTTCTAAGTTTAATAAAACTTTTACATTTTATTAAATCTTTTTTTGCATTTGCTGTCTACCCTCTGCTGTACATCGGTCCTACTCCTTTGCAAAGGTGCAAGTACTACATTATATTACTGTATCTTCCTTTTTCCATCTTAACAATCCCAGTAATTGTAGCTTGTTGGGTTAGTATGTGTTAGGAATTAACACCTAAGGGAGTTAATTCTATTCTGTAGCTGCGGTATAATTTGTTTTGGCTTCAGTTCGG
>JAULBW010006460.1:0-17046 GCA_032358265.1 Vaucheria bursata | reverse complement strand
ACGTACTTTACAAGAATACACATATAAGACGAATTAAGTCCATAGAGTCACAGTTCAATAACAGATCACGGCGAAACTGATCAGATCCTGACACCTTTAACCTTCTGTTATATCAATGAAGGATTGAGCATATTATTGTTCAAATGACATACCAAGTATGACCAAGTGTTTAAAGTGTTGTCATGAATTTATCTTATGAAGTTTGTCTAAAGTTAATTTGCAAATGCTGTGGAGTTTACTAATCACACTTTGTGATAGAATTCATCATAAATTACATTGTAAAAGAAAGATTCTTGATGTTATGCAAGTCCTTATTTTGCATCTTGGCTGCCAGCAATATTTGGGTGCACAAATGTAGTCAATCTGGCTATGCCTTGCAAATTGATAACTGTCCTGCAGTAAAGTCACATCATGCTTGGAGGCTGAGAGGGTGTAAGTGTAGATTTATGTAGCTCAAACAAATCCAAGATCAGTGCCATCTCCTATTTGGTGGGTCTACCTCTTTGCAATAAACTGTTTTACGATGCTCAGTACTAAGGCTTTCCACAAGATCCAGGGGCTGTCTACTCTTGCTTCTCTTTAGAACACTGAGGTACATATACTTATTGCATTGTACTTAGAAGAGGTTGGTGAACAAGGTCCATTGACTGAACAAGGCTTGCAAGCCCTGGACTTGGAGACTTGCATCAAATTTGGCCCTTATACTGTACCATATTCTATCATTGATGAGTACCTGCTTGGTTTGTAGTCTTTGGTTAATAATGCTATCAACGATATTGATTCTACCAAGCAATGGGACTTGATTGTTGACAACTGAAATGTCTTTCTGCAAGCTTACAGCTGCATCAACTAGATCAAAATCAAGCAGGATACTAATGCCAATTGTAGTCTTGCCATAGATCAATCAGAGATACTTCTACCAATTCTACAGTACCAGGTTGTCAATGTTACTGTTGCCAATTTTCTTTTTACAATCTAACGCCATGCCCAGCATTCAAAACATTCTTATGGGCACCAGCATATCAATATATGACCAGCACAAGCAGTTTCAATATGCTTACTGCAGTAAATATGTTCATAAGGCTGATGTTGACAACTGCCAAGAATCTATATTGCTAGAGAAGTACTAGGATACCCTGTTACAAATTGCTAACTTGTAGTTTATTTGCATAATCAGTAGTCAAATACAACCAGGAAAATGAAAGAAAGACACAAACAGTAACATATTAGCTCCTGTTCATGTGTTGCCAAGAATGACTCTTGACAATACAACATCATATTATATGTAACGATATAAGTTGATAATAAATAATCAAAATGATTCACTAAAAAATAAAGCATGGTGCACAATTTACATCTTAACGCATCCTTGGCTCTTGTTACTTTGATCTCATGGACTTTTGCCGTGGTATAGCCACTGCCTTTCTCGAAACCTTGAAGGTTGAGTCTGACTTCTCGGTTCTGAGATAGGAAAAGCATAGATTACAGAAGAACCTGTTCAGTATATGTCTCAAAAGTGTACTCCATACCAAGCAGTACATGTGTTTGGAGGCTACTGTGACCTCTTTGTGATGCCTTCTTCGCTTTAAGAGCGTTAGAGTTACTTGTATCGTTCAGTTCACTTTGCTAGCAAATGCTTTCAATATATTTCTAGATAGTACGTTAACTAAGTTTGTTTTTTGTTGTTTGAATATATTTCATGGTTTACTATTGTTTTATGTTGATAAAGTGATAGGTTTGCCAACAAAGATCTTCATAAAGTTGTGACCTACATTTGGGCTAAAATAAAATTCCTGACAAGCTTAGATTGAGCTAATTTAGGTAACTCGGGCAATCATCTAGATTAAGGAGGAACTATAGTCCTGATTTCAATAATACTTTTCCAGTTACGGGTCGAAAGCACGGTTATCATCGAAACACCACATAACAAAATCATCGATTGATGTTTGGCTTTGCCAGTGTTCCAGCAGGTCATTCGTAGGAAGCAATCATTCATATTCGTCGCGGTCGCTGACTTGAACTATCAAACATTATTCAAACTGAAGGTGTGAGTGTTTTTGAGTTGCTAATATAATGCAAACTTGAACAAATTGCATACTTATATTTTTATTTCCTCTCGGCGCCGCATCGAATGTTAGAATCACTGCACAGTATCATTTTTAAATGTAGAGAGTTCACTGATTGAGTGTTAATACGCGTAGTGAAAATTGCAATTGGGTAAAATTGTTTTTCCGACTGTTTGCTGCTTGTTTGACGCTAATTCTGCTAAATAATGTGACTGATTTTAGGCGCCGACTCTCTTCCGTTAGGGGGGAGGGAGGGCGGATATATGAGTATAGAATCGGGAGATAGCGATGAAGATGTGTGTCCGCTATGCTGTGAAGAGCTGGATAAAAACTTTCTCCCTTGTTCCTGCGGTTATAGGTAAATTGAATCTATGTCATAAAAAATATTCGGAGTTGCTTTAATATGTCGCTGAATTCTGAATTTTTACTTTTCGGAAAGACGAGCCATTGTACGTTCAACATTGGAAAATCACCGATGTGTCCCTTTGTCATTTTAAACATTCCAAGAACTTTCCTTTCTTATTGGTACTGTTTTTACTTTTTGGGATAATATTATTTGTCATCTGTTCATCTCAGCTAAACTGAAAATTTAATGTTGAACTTTATTTTGCCATGATAGCTTTAAATATCGAATCAAAGATGAAATTTCCTATTTCTACTTGCATTTCAAGTCTTTCTTTAACGAATTAGCCAAGACTTCACTATTTTTCATATATTTTTTTAAAGATAACTGCTCAAATTTTATAGCTTTAACTTCCTGACTTGGTAAATTTCTTTCTTTTCAAACCTCTTTTTTATATTAGAGATGATAGATAACACTGCTTCCTATATTTTTCAAACTTTTTACTTCGTAACCGTTTCGATAAATATTTTGAAGGTTTTTCAAGCTGATATTAATTCTTTTTAACCGCTACTTAGCTTTTTGAGTAGATTCAATCTAACTATCAATTTCGAAAAACTTGTCAAATTTCATGTTGATCGTATCGAAAAGTTTGGAATGTGAATTATATTTCTTTTTTTTTGCTTTTGCACTAAACGAAAAATTGGGATTGGATGTTCTTTAAAACTTCCATAAATTGAACAGATAATAAATTTTGGAAACTTTTTTACTTCAAATTCTAATTAATAATTCGATTTTAACTCTGTCACTTATTACAGATAACAACTCAATCCCATGTTTAGATTGTATCAATTTTTTAGTGTTGCAGAGAATTTATGCTTTAATATTCACTTTGAAAAGCTCATAATAAAATATTGTGCTACAACAGAGTGTGTATTTGGTGCTGGCATAATATTAAGGACAATACGAACGGCCGCTGTCCAGCATGCCGTACACCTTATTCACAAGACCCTCACGCCTTTGCAGTAGTTGATCAAACGGAAGTAAGGAAAACTAGACAAAGACGAAAAAGCACTACTAGGCAGCAACAATCATTAGGAGGAGTGATTGGGACAGGAAATACAGTCTTAACTCAGCAAAATACCATAAGTGTCCGTCCGTCCGTAACAAATAGACAAGAACTGCACCCGCTTCGGGTTATTCAGGTTATTGTTAATTTATTATTACTTAATGTAGTAAACATCCGATGTAAAAATTGGTTTTCATAAATTTTCAATCGTGGCAAATGAACGTTTTGCTAAAAATTTTTATCATATCCAAGTTCAACTTCAAATGTTCAGATGCGCTAGTATTTATTAATTCAGCGGTCCGTAGGCGTTCATTATATTTGAAATTTAGTGTTCATCACTTTTATAAATTATGCATTGAAGATATTTACTAGCTTAACAATCGTCATTATTCGCTTACTTGCCAAGATATTGTTTCTAATATTTTTAGGGTAAATATGTGGAATTGATACTATCTTCATTAAGAAGAAATAACTCCTCACTACTGACATGATAGTATGATATAATTTTTGACACCTCTATTGAATTGATTTCAAGTTGACAATGTATTTTAAATTTTTTTCCCTAAAATACATTTAACTTCAGGTTAAATGTGGATGGGAGTAGTTACAAGCAGTTATTATGTGTATTATACGGATGGCTATTGTTTGTATATATATATATACATGTTTTCCCCAGATTATGTTACATATGAAAAGTCATAGTTATTAACAAGCTATCAAATACTGTTTCTTTTGATTACTATACACAATTTTTGCATGGCCTTTCATCTGTGGCAGAATTTCTGGGGTCAAGGAAGATAGCTTTGAAAGCTTTTTTTAAATTGAATTAAGTCTGTTATAGATACCTTTATACAGTTAAATTTATTAAGTGGATAAGAGATTATTCAGCCTGCGTAGAATCCTAGAAATGATTAGAAGACATTGTTGTAATGGTTGATTAATGGAAAAACTAGCACAAACGTAAAATTGTAAGATTTGGTTGACAAAAAAGTGATATTATAATATTATATGGACATCAATACTTATAGTCGTTTATCATCAAATACAAATAAATTATTGTCAATGTATTCGTGATTCCTACATATACATTATTCGAAATGAATATGAAAAATGTACAGTAAGTTACTTTGGATATGCTAAATCTGTTTGGACTACATTTAAATTCTCTATGATTATTCGAAATTCATTACTTGAATATATTAATGGTACACTGTAAGTATGTATTTAAATAAATCTTTTAATCCAGTGATTAATTAGAAAATTTATTCAAATGCTGGCTGTAGGGTAGGTACCAGCCATATTCAACACATTCATGGTAGCAATCAGAAAATTTGTACTATATACTGAATTACTTATTAAATCTTACACAGGTGAATTGATTTTTATTCAAATAATCAATAAATTGAAAAACCTCAGTCTACAAATTTTTTAGTTTGACCAGGAATTATACAAATCCAGTGTACAGATGGTGTACTGATATCCTCTCAATCTCTCCCTATTCGAAAATCTTAAACTAAACTCGGCACAAACTGTCCAATTCATTTTTCGTTATTTTTAAATTCCCTTACAAGAGAATTATTTATATCCAAAAGTTAGTTTTTAGATTGCCCTTTGGGGTTTAATGTTAAAATAATAGTGTATAATTACTTATTAGAGGAATTTGGTATATGTGGTTGGGCTTCCACCTTCTGCAGCTACGGAGGAAATCATTCGAAAACCAGAGTATTTTGGACAATTTGGAAAAATTAACAAGGTAATGATTTTAATTTTTCTGTAATACTAGCTTTTTTGCACATATAGTACTTATTTGAAAATATTCAATGTGTAGCCCAGAACAGTGGTTATACATAGAATACGTAAGTGCAATCTAGCCGATTTAAGTCAAAATTCGTGAGATTTTGGTAGTTTTTTTATTATGGTAATAAGAAAAGTGTTTTTTACTAATCAATTTTTTCCTCATGTAGTGCCAAATATTAAATAAAACCGAATATATAAATTTTTTTCAAAGCGGTACATAGGTAGCATGTTCTATTAGTATAGCTTGATGTACAAATATTTAAAATGTGATAAATCAGTTTTTCCTTAAACTACCAAAGTGATGTTTGCCAAGATTTTTCGTGCCAATCCCAAATTTTTATTATTTCTACGACCAAAATTTACAATATTTTGAAAGAATGCCTGCAGTATTTGATAATACACTATTCTTACATGTATATACAGCAAACTCGAATATTATGATACTGTCATAACCACTGAATTAATTCGTTGTATCCCAAAATCTTTCACTGAATTTTGCACAAAGTGGCTCTTTCATTAATTAAATAAATTTGTTATATCTGATGATTATTCTATGTATGTAATTTACTGATATTTCATTTTTGTTATCGAAAGATTGTGCCGAATTTGAATCAAGGTGTACCTGTTGGAGATATACGACATGGAAGCGCCAGCGCCTACATCACTTTTGCGCATAGGTATGTTTTATCTTTTTGTCATTTTGTCTGTAACTTATTTAGATAACAAATTTGTGTTTAAACTTTAAAAATTATTTTGTTATCTTGAATACTTATTTTATTTTAGAGAGGATGCCAGAGCATGCATACATAGTGTTAATGGTTTTGTACTGGATGGGCGAGCAATTAAAGCTAATTTTGGTAAAGTACATACATACATGCTGATGATTGCAGATATACAATATACATCCAGAGCAATAAAAGGATTCAATCCACAAGAATTTGTACCTTAAAGCAAACTATTTCATGTAGAGAATATACTAAAAGTTGGAAATATAGCTACTTATATCCATTATATCTAGAAATGCAGCCTATAGATATACAAAGGAGTTATAGAGTATAATTTTTTTGTTAGTGTATTGCTTAATGTTTGTAATATCCAAGGTTCTTTTAAGAATGTGGCTAAAAAAGGATTTAAAAGAAAATAAATTCCTCACTAATGAAAGGGGATTGGAAAAGTAAATAGCTAATCTTGATGCCTTTTATTTCCTAGAATTTTTTTAAAGTTCAAATTTCAGAATAGTTTTGGGAAGGTGAAAATGTTTCCTTTAATATCGTAGACTATTTTGCAAGTTCACTCATTCCTCTGAGTTGCATGAGCTCCAATATGAACCTCAGGCATGAATGAGTATATATTGTTAAAGATAAAGCTGCCTTGATTTATAAAAAAGTATGAGTTCTTACGAAGGCAGTACAGACTAAAAGTAAATGCGCTTACACATATGTATATTCATACATATGCTTATTTATATTTTTTAGTTAAATATAACATTTTAAGATTTAAACGATTAAACTTTTACTATTGCAGGGACAAGCAAATACTGCAATAGCTTTTTGAGACATCTGCCTTGTAATAATCCTGAGTGTATGTATCTTCATGAGATGGGAGATGAGGAGGTAATCTCCCTATATACATGCTGAAAACTTTGCATATTACAATTCTCCTTTAACTAGTTTTTACCTGTAACGAAGAAATAAAATCTTCACTTTGTGCTGAGTTCAGCTTCACATTTTCGGGTATGACAAATTTATTTGGCGGTCCTGACTGATTTTTTATATCTGAAGTTATCTGTAAATCGATCGTAAAGTTAATTTTTCTGTATAATCAATCATTCCCTGAATTTTTGAATGTCTACTTAACTTATCAACTACTTGACTCAATTCAACTTGAAGTGGACTCAAAGTTATAGCTGATCTGATGAATCGCAAGGACATGTTGGGTAACGGTTAAACATAACATAATATACCATAATTTTTTGTAAAATTGAGTTTATTTTATTAAGAAAATATATTTCTGAATTGAACGTAATTTAAGAAGCCTTATAGATAGCGTCAAATAGAATGAACACAGAATAAAAACAGTGAACTTTACTTAACAGATTGTTAATTTTTGAATTTTTACTTTGAATAGATCATCAATCTATATATATAAGTATCATCCCAACTTTAAACTTCGCTTTGCTGCAAATTGAATGAATTGCATGTTTTGAATTATAATACAGACCAGTTTTTATAGCGCAATCAGACGAAAATGCATTGAAAAAAATTTCCTTGTGTCGATTGCTCAAACTGCTATGAATATTCTGACAAGTTCTTTCGGATATTTGGTGCAGAGATGATATGTGTATATATATATGAATAGTGAACTGTTGAAATGACACTGTGTATTGAACTGTGAGCTGACATGAAATAATCGATTTAAATTTGATGACTCACCATTATAAATTTGGATTTCTATATCTATGGTTTATACTACTCTTTGTGATTTTCCCATTAAACTAATAATGACTATAAGTTTCAGCTATTTCTTTCGCAATATAATCAGTGTAAACACTTTTAAGTAATGGATTATTTAATGGTGATTTGAACGTTTAAATATGTATCTGTTTAAGTACACAACTTGTTAAGTTAGGCTGAACAAACAAGATTTACTGAATTGTAGTTTCATTTAAAATCTTTTATTTTTTTCTTATATAATTCTTCAACAGGATCGTTTTACAAAGGATGAAATTCAAAGCCTCTGTCTTCTTGCCCCATCAGTTAGGCCTGGTAAGTCATCATTTATTTGTATATGTAGTGGTTTTTATTGAAAACTATTCTTTTATTATGATTTGGTCATTCTCATTAGTTGGTTCTTGTGGCGCCAATTAATTGTAGGTCATTGGTGGTATTATTATTAGAAACCTCGTACTATCAATTCTTTTATTTTAAACTTTATTGTAGTGTATTGTAAGTTCCACTAACTTATTTGGTATGACAAAGTTAGAAATGATAGAAACAATTTTGCTCATATCATACTGTAGTGTACTAGACTGAATCGTATAATATCATCTAAATGGGGACTTACCTGATGCTTTATCGCCTTAAAACAGCATAAAATACTATATGCTGACATTATCGTCGTTGGTATGTGACAACAATAAAACCAAAAGTGGTATTCAATTTGATTTTTCATCTTTTTTGTTTAATTTTCCAATAATACTTTTGTGGTTTATCTCTATAATGTAAGCAGTTAGTTAGTTTTAACCATTTTTAAGTGTAATAGGCATTCTATCTTGGTTATAGGCTTATAGTTCAAATGTTACCAAATATGTCAAATTATTGCACAAATATATTTTTATTCAGAGAAATGTGACAGGGTACTACCCTGCCATTCAAACTAATCTGTAAAATAACATTTTTTCGGTGATTTTTATTTTCGAATTTTTCCATCATTTTATAAAATATTTGCTGTTTGATCTTAGGAGTACCAACTGCCTCTGGCGGGGGTGGTCCTAGTGGTACTGGGAAGCGTTGTCTAAATCCTATATTACCTGCTCCAGTGTGGGAAATTGTAGAACCTACTCGGGGGAGAACTCCGGCAGTTGGAAACACTCCTAGTACTGCCTCGCTGTCCCGCCAATCGCCACCTGTAAGTATATTCAGTTGATATTCCATCAATTGGATGAATGATATATTTTATTTTTTGACAGCTTATCACTCCATTTGCTCGTGTATATTGATATCTCTTATCCGATACATTAGGTTTTTGGTGTTACCGACGGTATCAGTTTATTGAATATAACTATATATTAATATGATTTATATTTTGATACAAGTTTAATCTGACTTATCAAGCCTTAAGTTGGCTAAAATTAATTGTTTTGATTCTTGTAATATTGATTTCAAAAACCTTCAGTATCGAGCTTATTACCAATTTATTTGATATTTTTCAATATACAACATTCACATTCAAATCAACAGGAAAGAATTTGCTGAAGTTAAAGAATCCTTCATGAAGTAATTTCCTTTACAAGTTCAATAGCCTTCAGGTGTTCCTTTCTCATAAAACTGCAAAGTTTGAAATAACTTTTGAAAATACATTTGCTTAATCTTTCATTATATTGGCATTTTGGTACCAAAATTGAAGATGTCTGCATAATGACAAAATTATTGTAGCAAATTTATCCAATTTTGTATATTCTTATTAGCTACGGACTTCAGCTACTGTGGCGTTGAGGGGACAGTCGGCTAACAGAGCTCAATCGGAAGGATCGCTTACAGGTATATATACATATATGAAATTATACTCCTGAGTCAAATTTTCCTGCATTATTCTGGGTATCCCCAGAAGTTTTCGCCAACTACAGCATTAATTGGACGTAAAGAAATGAATATTTTTTCATTTCATGCTGAAAGGATATATGTGCAATAATCAGTTCAAATTTGAAGGGGGAAGTTCTGTACTGTTCTCGCATTTACTCATACTCCATCTTAATTTTTCTGTAAATCTTATTTCTAATTTAATTGATTTTGATCCTCATTAGATATAATTAGCTAAGTTAATGCTAGTTTGTGCCAACATTTTCTGCATGTTTTCACTTTTTATAGGTGCTTAGATATGTTCTTAAAAATTGACTCCTAAAATTTTGACAATGTGGTTATATTAGTTCTTAGATCTCGAAATACTAAGAGCATTGAATTATTCGTAATAAAATGAAATTTTCACGAAGATGATAATAATATAAATATGGCGATCACAACTGTTTTTTTTCGAATCCGTATTTTTTGCCAATTCAATATGATAGTATATAAGTGTATCCGAGTACTATAGCAATTGATACCATACAAACTTGATTTTTTCTGAACCGACTGTACTGGGACCATGTTTTAATACTTAAAGGAGTTGTCAATTTTTCAGAGGCAAAAAGATTCACCTTGATAGAGTCAGGACCAGATGGAAGTATTAGCGAAGAAAGATAATTAAATAACAGGATACTTATTTTGCGGTCATTCTGTATGTATACTATTTCATGTGACAGATTCTTATCGTTGTTTATTTTTCTGATGGTAGTTCATGTTACATTTCTATACTTTAAACAGCAACTCCTGTACTATCGGGTGTACAAGCGCCCACAGCAGGGGTAGGGGTATGGGCTTCATCAGGGGGAGTACCCCCTCCGGCCGTAGTCAATCCCATCCCTAGCTCAACCAGCAAGCCACCTGCAACCCACCAGCAACTCCACCAACTCCATAAACTATCCTCTGAGCTAGTGTCTAAACCTGTTTCATTGAGTGCATCTGTTCAGTCAAGCAGTTGGTCGGCTACATCAGTTGCCACTCCAACTCCAGCTATTCAGCTAGAAACAGTGCCCGTAAGCTCGGTGAACGATGAATATTGGCCAAGTTTGGGGGAGTCTGCCCCTACCCCTGCTCAAGCCGCTCAAATGCAAGCAAGAAAGGGGGGAAATAAATCCTCTCGAATAGAGGCAATTGGTACTAGAAAGACTAGAGATAGGAGAAACACAAGCGAGGTGATGAATGAGTTGGCTGATGAAGCAAGTACTAGTATCGATACTAGTGTTTTTACTAGTGATGCAGTGGCTACTGTTATAACTGTTGAGTATCCTTCGAAAAGTACCCCATCAGAAAATATACAGCTTCAATCTCCATTATCGGAAGTAAATCGCGAAACTGAATGGCAGACAAATATACCGGAGGAATCGCCTAGTATTCCAGATAATACCGAAAGTAGTATGCTAGATCCATCATTACTAATTTCTACAACTAGTTCCTCTTCTTGGCTATATAACAGCACTAGTTCAGCTGCCATTTTTAACACTGCAAATCCTGCTCCTTCATCAAAGATTGCATCAAGTAATGGGACTTCATCCTTGTTTAGCACTACTAGCTCGGCCTCATCTATGTTTAGCTCATCTCTTTTCAGTAACACAAATACTGGTCCACCTCCTGGCCTATCTGATCGGCCTCCAGGATTTGTGCCCCGTGCTCAAAACCTGCCCAAAACATCACATTTTTCCCTAGACATGTTTCACTCTACAAACCCACCCTCTGTTTCGCAGGGGGAACTGTACCCCAAGCCACTTTCTCCTTTGAAAGTTGGAGAACCCCGAACTCAACGAAGTTCATTTTTGGGAGATGTATTCGGTACAGGGGTATTTTCGAACACGGGATTTTTTGACCGATCCCTTCCTATTGAAAATAATACAGGTACAAAGATGAGAAATATGCAGCACAGTGTTTCTCCTCCCCCTGGGCTATCAAGCTTGCGTGATCCAACAGTAGAACTGGCCAATACAAGTTCAGCATTCAACAGTGCGTTATTTATGAATATAGGTTTGAAAGAAAGGAGGGAAAGAGTTAGTGGGACTCCAGATTTGAGTGTAGATCCGTATGCAAATAATGCAAGCAATCATTTGGCGCAACTTTTAGGTATTTCATTACCCCCTGTCGACTCGCATACAAGCTTGAGCTCTCAGGTATGTTCTTACTTTTAATATAGCACACAATGTGTCATATTTCGATTGTATTTGATTCATATTCCTTTTTGAGCTTTGTAATTTGAAAGGTGCCTAACAATATCCTAATCTATGTCTGCTAGGTGCAAACATACTGTTCAATTGAGGCACTGCTTCAATTAATGAAATTGAGCTAAAATAAAAATTGTTTCGAATCGATTACTTAAGTCACTGAGATTAAACTTTTTTTTGTCATTTTTATTATGAATTAATTCAACCTTTTAGTACGTTCTCATTGTTCTTCGAGGTTAATGGGATAAATCATGTTTAAATATTTTTCATGTGAATATTTAGTTAAATCTCAAAGAGGGCTAAAGTTTGGAAAAAAATTTTTATTTGTTGCTGAAATTCTATTAGGCCAAACAGAGTAGATTTAGTTTTGCGCAATCTAATGGAAATGAGTCTCCTTCTCAATCTACCAATCCGACTCCATCGAATGCTTCCTCATCTGGTCTCACCGACTACTTTTCACTGGCTAGTATTGGCCTATCAAATTCGTCCTCTCAGCCGCAAAGACGGTATCAGTCCCAACAAATATTTCAACAGCAACAACAAGAGTACAACCCTCCTAGTTATGGTAATTTACGTTCTTTACACCAGCAAACAAACAGTAGGGCCGATATGAGTGCTGACCAAGGGACCGATATACATAGGTGGGTAATTTTTTTTCCGTCTAGAGACGTATATAGACATGTATATATTTTCATCCTAGATAAATAGTAACCTTTAGATATAGCTGACATGAATTTATTCGTTATATCCGAAAATTATGGAGCTAAACTTTATGCAGTATTACTTTTTAGTTTTTTCGTTATAAATACAAATTCGTTATATTCGAGCTTTACTGTAATTTACATGAACATTGGCTTTAATCTTTGCATTCATCATTTAATAGCCTAAAGGTTTGTCCAGTAACTGACAATAATAACTCCAATAATATTGAAAAATCCAATAGCAGTTACTACCCTTCGCTATATCTTTGTGATACACCTAGAAATCAACTTTTCTTAAAATCAATAATATATTTTGCGGTTGAGCTATTTTCATATTTTATCTACCATAAAAATTTGTATAAAAAAATCCGCTTTGTTTCACTCTCTTATCGGATATCCTTATTTTCTACATAATATGTATTTATTATATGCGTAAACAACTGTTTGCAAGGGTAGTACATTGTAAATTGTGCTCCCCCCGTCCAGGTAGTGTACTGTCTTTGGGAAAAATATTCGTAATCACAAAAAAATCTGTTTAAATTTGTACCCAAATTGAAATGTAAATAATGAGCATTATTGTCTACTATTTCCTGGACTATAATTTCAGCATGCGCCAAATCTAAATAATTAATTCAAGATATTATTTTTATTCTGAATGAATTTGCGTTGTATTAGAGCAAATGGTTTATTTTTGGTCACGATGTGTGAATATATTTACCACAGGGATTTGGCGCGGCTTCAAAAAGTGTTACCAAACGTTAGCCTCTCTTACGGAGATACTAATACATGGGGTGCTCCAATACAACCACCCGACAGTCGAAGATCCAATTCAACATCAAATGCTTTTGGTCGAAATTTGTGGTCCATGTCTCCTCAACAGAACCAACAACAAAATAACAATAACAACGTTAATAACAACAACCCAAACCAATATCCAACGTGGTGAACATAACGGCACTCTGCGTTTATATGGTGCATGTACACGTACGTCGAATGATTGTCTGCTTCGATGAAGATAATGACTAGTTCCGGCGCACGACTGACTAGTTACCATACTACTGAATGATTCAGGTACTGCTATTATACCAACGAGCTGGAAGAGAAGTCAATATTCAAAGTGGGTTATTCACACAAATGTCTTGGTTCTATTGTGTACGCCCGTGCGAAAACAACCTTTCGACTTGACTTGAACTTGAAAATGTTTGTATTTTTTTTGTTTCTTAAGTGTATACATTTTGATGACTTGTCATTGTTTAATGCTATTAAATTTTTGTTCAAAATTTTATGTACTCCTTTCCTTACCTGCATTATGATCTGAATTAAGCCATAACTAGATTTGAATTTTTAAATTGGGTTTGCAAGTGAACTTACACTAAGTCAACGTCACGTCACTCAAGTTGACGTTGTATTAACTTTTCCGTTGGCATGACAGGTCAAATCTCAATTTTTTCTATGGCACTAATCTTTTTGTCTTGAATAAAGCCAAGTTGATGGCTATAAATCTCGAATACCGAACTATTGTTTAGAATAAGACAGATGTTTGATGATAGTTTACTAGGTACACAATGAGAAAGGACATGTACTAAGTCACCTTGATATGAAAACTTCTTCACTTCAAATTTTATTTTATCTAACCTTCTAAATATATAGGCCATGTAATTTCATCTGAAACATTATTATACACAGATATTTTGAGTGCAAGAACATAAAAAAATGAAAATAGGATTATCCAATTGACATGAGGGATATAAACAATTCAAATATTAGCAGAGAAATGCAGCAAGCCAATTGTCTATAAAATGATACATGATACTTCAAGGATCTGTGCACATGATGCCATTGACACCCTTAATTAAAATTATCTGATAGAATAATTCGGTATGGTAAGCTGTAAAATTCCAGAAATATTTCCTAATGGATTGTGTAATGTGTCGGTGAGCATCCAAGTTAATAGCATCGCATAGACAGTATTAACTTGAGTAATCTTAGCTGACTGGTTTCTACAATTTTTTTGTCCACTGCCGTATATAAATTTTGCCACAGGTTAGTGAAAGGTTATGTACAGTATGGTGGTAACAAGATGATTACATGCAAAACAAACTAGAATCTAAAATTGTAGGTATGAATAGCAAATATGCAATAATCAGTGAGGTTTCCTAATTTATACTGCCAGCTGCATGTTAGGAAAATGCAAACACAACAAATAACACAAGAACAGAAATAGCGTTTGATATTAACCTACATGTGTTGTTGAAAGTAAGAAAACTTTCACAGCACACAAAACATAGCAGCATGAAGAACAGGGTTCAGTTCATTGACGTATCTTGAAACTGAAACTGAAACTGAAACCAAAATAAATCCAGGGACAAATTATACTGCAGCTACAGAATAGAACTAACTCCCTTAGAGGTTAAATCCTGACTGCAATATTATCAAAGCACAACTTAATTTATAACAGAAATACTTGATTTGCTACATGTAACGGGTATGATTGAGCAAAGATGTGGTAAGATAAGCACATACAGTGTGTTGAATTAGTCAGCGCTACATCAACTTGCTTAAAACATCAATGTATTTCAAGCCAGGTTCAATTGACCTCAATTTTTTCAAGTTCAGAGAAAACTTATTACCAAAACTTTGTTCTGTTTGTATGCATGTGGTATGCAAACCATAGCCTTTGTTTATGTATATATATTTATTTGCAAATATATTTATTGCTTACATATTTAATTTTCAGCATCGTTTCCTCAACGGTTTAACTAATAGCCATTATTGATGTATATTACAAGAGAAGCATTGGTAGTTTCTATCAGTATACTTTCTTGTTGCTTTTATAATGTAGATAAATACTGGCTTCTAGTTGTCAAAGATATTGTTCAAGCTATTAGTCTTACACTCAGGTATACATTTGCAAGGGATAAAAGATTTCTAGTCTAATAATAAGTAGTTTTATGTTGAGCACATTTGAACTATTACTGATGTGAGCAAGTTTATTAAAAATTGTATTTATTCAGAAGCTAATAGAGTTGCAAGATAAAAGTTGAAATTAATTTGTTTGAACTAGCCAATTCAACTATTAGAATTTTTTGTAAAACCCAAATTCTAGGATAGTTGGTTAAAATAGCATACACCAAGTTGCCTTCTTCTGTGGGTATCACTTGGACATATGATATGAAATCATTACAATATACTAGCATCAACAAAAAATTCAGTACTATTACTATAACTGACTTTTCCACATTTCTGTTTTTTCATATAATTATTGAATTCATGTTGGTGAAATAAAGTGATGCATGGCAAAAGACAACTTTATCTTATCTAAGACATGTAAATATGATTTGTTATAATGTAAAGAACACAAGCAGCGGTAAATACAATGTGCTTTGATAACTATAACAGGCTTAAACTAGTTCCTGGTTTTTTAGTCCTTCATCAAAAATAACAATATGTACCAAGGTTCTATTCTACAATACAATCAACTAGTAAATAGAAATGTAATGAACTGAAATATTTAAAACACAGCATATAAAATGCAGTTTCATAACTAAAACAAACTTAGGTGTGACTTCCATACTGCTGGTTAAATAAAAATGTTGGTCAGTGGATTAAAAGGACTAAATAAAATGTCCCAAAAAAGTTCAAACTATGCATATGACAGAAATAAAATTTTACTTGCAGTCAGTAAATGAAAAAAAATGAGATTCACAAAAAAATTTAAAGCATGTGACATACAAGTAAAATTGTTAATAATTTGAAACACATTGTCAGCATTAAGTACAATCCAATTTTGTCATTAGAATTCTTCTGTATAAGTTTATGAAATTCATATAGCATGTTAATATTTGTATTTTATTCAGTAAAACAATAAAAAAATCACACTCATTGCTAAATTATACCATGGTATGTAAACACAATTTGCTTTTACCAACATGCACCAGCAAAATTTTTAACTGTGCACATAGCATAAAATAAAAGTAATTGACAACTGACTAGAAAAAATCTACAAATATAGCATAGTTTTACCATTAAATTTGAATTATAGATATACATGTTATGTAGAAAGAGATAGAATTTTATATGCCAAAGAGCTTAAACAAAAATTCATCATTGGAGCATATGACAGTATATTAAGATGAAGTTATAAATGCAAAAAATGAGCAGACTGACTGGAGACTAAAAAACTTTTGTGATGTTAAATCCTGTTTCTTCTACATCTTTAATATCTTTTAACTTTAAGAAAGGTTATGGCTTACCTTTACCTAAAGTAGATTTTAATACTACTAAGCAGTCCTAGTTTCAAACCCAACTAACAATAGGAATTAAAAAGGTCAACGTCAGTAATTGCTGAGAATATGAATATATTGACAGCAATCATGACCAATCAAGATAGATCAGCAGCCTTCAGAAGTATTTTCAAGTGAAATTGATTCAGAGAACTGTTTTATAGTCAACATTGATGAATGTAAGTAGGTGTCAAGACGCACAACAAACAGGCAAGCAATGCAAAAGAGTAACAGCTCAATTGTACATTATATCTTAACCTGTGT
>JAULBW010006449.1:0-17050 GCA_032358265.1 Vaucheria bursata | reverse complement strand
CATTGGTTAATCTATGAAAGGTCATCAAAGTAAGAATGGAACAAAATCCTCATTGGCTGCTTTCATGAAGAGTCACAGAAATAAGAATAGAACAATATCCAATTGGCTGCTTTTGTGAGGAGTCATCAGAATATATGGAACAGAACATAAAATATAGAATATTCTGGAATATGCGGATCTAAGGCATAGTTGTAGTCCTAACAATAGGATTGTTGTTGAGACATTGCATGTGTAGAGTTCAGAACAAGGTGTTTCAGGCAATCTGGGTGAAACAAATGCTGTGCTTTGCTAGGAGTTCTGCAAAAGGAGAGTTGGCAGACAAGGTAGCAGACCTGAAGGCATGCTGTAAAGAACTGCCAACCATTCTGTTTAACAGTAAATTGACAAAGAGCAGATGTGCACTCGGTTACCAGGGAACGAATCTGTGCTACTAGGAATGTTGCAGGAATGACTGAATCTGGAGTGGTAGATGCTAGCTAGGAACTTTTGGAAGACAGGCTCGTAACCCGTCAAACAATGTAAGTAAAACACAAGAGCCACTGAGTTTTATTCTAGAATGAATTACTACTTTGAAAGTACTAGTTATATGTCAGCAAGTATACCCTGTGACATGGTTAGATGATCTATTTCACAAATTCAATCATTTTGTAACACAGTCAGAGTAAAAATGCATCATTGCAATGCACTGCCAGCAGAAAACCATTCATGCATAGAAGGATTGTAATAAAAATGTGAAGGTTACTAAAATAATTAGGCAGGAAGTTTTTCAAAAAAGACTGAAATTTATCAAGATGTAGGAGCAGGGAACATTTGGATATGTTTTTAAGTCTAAATCATAAACTGCAATTTATTGTTGCAGTCCAATTTGTAAAATGAGTAAACCATTATTGTGAGTTAGATTATATTAAAGCTGGTAATTATAGAAGTAAGATAAGCTAATGTGGCATCTTTTTTTACATTTACCTTTTAGATAAATATGATATAAAGTGAGCATTACATTATCTTGTGTTTAAAAGAATGGGTTACTCTCATAATGAAGTATTTTAGCATAACTATGAGGACTGTGCTCAAACTGGTTGAGAAGTACTGTAAGAAAAATAATACAACTGTATGTTAACTTGTCTCACAAGTGTTGCAAAAAGTGACTTTTGCAATGCAAACAACATTTTATAATGACTCAAAGCTGAAAACCAAGTCACTCGGTTGGTACTGAGTCCTTGGCCAATAATAGCTAAATCCGATCCGTAAAGGCATGGTTCCTGACAGTTCCTCTCCCCAGGCCAAGTACCCAGGAAAAGGGAATGAGCACATTTGTATGTAACTAATAAGTCCTTGCAGTCTGTAAGATTGGTTTCTGGTTCCCATTTATAATCTTCCAAGCTGTAACCCTTCCATGTAATCAAGTAGTGTAACACGCCATTGATTTTTTTGTGACCAGTAATGTCTTCAACCTTGTACAATGGACCAACATTATCAACCAATAATGGTGGCAGATTGTTGTTTGTTTGGCCAAACAGCGTGCTGAGTTTTTTCTTTGATAATGATGACACATGGAATGCATTGTGTATACGTCCAAATGACCAGGGTAATTCTAAACAATATGTAACCGGATTTATGCGTTTGAACACAGTGAACGGCCCAAATTGCTTCCAGTTAAGTTTGTAACACGGTCGTCTGGTGGGAATATTTTGGCAATTAAGAAGCACCTGATCACCCACCTGAAATTCAACATGGCACTGCTTGCAGCCAGCATACCGCTTCATTTGATCTGCAGTCCACTCAAGTTGAAGTTTGACTAACTCATGGTTATTTGTGGTCCGGTTGATCCATTCATGGACCATTGGTGTTAAGTTGGGAAGCAATTCAGCATCCAAATTTGTTGATGGTTTAAACCTGTAAGTTGCCATAAATGGGGACATTTCAATGGAGTCGTAGTATGTTGAGTTGTACACAAGTTCTGCAAGGGGTACATTTAAGACCCAATTCAAGTGATCTGGATCCGCGTATATGTGCAAGCATTATTCTAATGTCTGGTTTGTATGTTCTGTCTGTTTGAAGATGAAAGGCACTAGATAAATTACGTTGAATGTTAAAAGTTTGTACAACAGCCTCCCAAAAGTGCAAACTGAACTGTGTGCCATGGTCAGAGGCAATATCGTGTGGTAATCCATGAATTCTAACAACATTTGTGATAAATATGATTGATAATCCAGTTGCAGTTATTGTTTTGGTGCAGGGAACAAAGTGTGTCATTTTTGTAAATTGGTCAACAAAACCAAAACTAAATCAAAACCATCAATAGATGGAAGGTCAGTGATAAAATCTATTGAGATGGAAAACCAGGGTAGAGGGGCTATTGGTAGGGGATGTAGTAGACCTCCAGGTTTCATTTGGATGGATTTTGCATGGGAGCAGATGTTGCAAGTTTGCACATAATCATTGATATCCTTTTGCATTGATGGCCACCAGTAGGTTCAATTGATAAATTGAAAAGTCTTCCTACTGCCAGGGTGACCTGCAAGAATCTGGTCATGACACTCATGCAGCACACATTGAATCAACTTTTGTGGTACTACAATCTTGTTCTGAAAATACCATACTTTATCGAGTAATGTAATAGTACCTGTAGTTTAAAGTTCTTTGATAATTACATCCTCCGGTTGCATTTGTATGATATCTTCCAATAGGGTTTTATCAGTTACTCTGGCATTAGCCAATAGGAAGTTATCTTTACCCAATAGTGCTCTGTGTTGTAACTGCATGTGTTGATCATCTCTTTGGAGTTCATAGTCCTTACGCCTAGATAGGGCATTGGGTTTCCCGCACTCTTTGCCTGCTTGATAGATAACCTTATAATGGAAATCACTGACAAAAGTTGACCATCTTGCTTGTCGCTAGTTTAACTTACGTGCAGAAGTGTAATAGAGCAAGTTTCAATGGTCTGTATACACTTGAATAGACTCTTCATTGCTGAAAAGCAGTGCATGCCACTAGTAAAAGCATGCAATAACTGCTAATAATTCTTTGTCATGGATCTCATAATTTATTTCAGCTGGTGTCAGTTTCCTTGAATAAAATGCCACTGGCCGCCACATGTCATTGTAGGATTGAGACAGAATGCCACCTAATGCAAAGTCAGATGCATCAGCTTCAAGAATAAAAGGCTTCATCGCATTGGCATGTACTAGTACATTGCCATGTATAAAGGCCTCCTTTAACTGGATCATTGCACTTTGGCAGTCATTGGACCACGTAAATGGAACATTTTTCTTTCATTGGCATAATAATGGTTTAATTGTTTCAGTATAACGCGGAATAAACATTCTGTAGAAATTTGTGAATCCCAAAAAAGACTGTAGTTCCTTAATTTTTGTAGGTACCGACCAATTAGAAATGCATTTTGTGCAATTAGGGTCCATTTTGAGACCTGCATCTGAGATAACACCCCAGCAATTCAATTCAGTTAACTGAAAATTTGCATTTTTCCAGTTTTGCATAAAGTGCATTGTCTTGTAATCATTTTAGAGTGTTTAGAACATGTGCCAAATGTTCTTCTTGGGTCTCTGAGTATATCAAAATGTCATCTAAGTATACAATGCAACGTACATCTAGAATATTGTAAAAGATTTCATTCATAAGAGCTCAAAACACAACAGGAGCATTTGTCAAACCAAAGGCATAACTGTATACTCAAAGCATCCAAAGCGACATCTAAATACCATTTTCCACTCATCCCCAGACTTTATTCAAACTAAGTTGTATGTGCCACAAAGGTCAATTTTTGAAAATACATGTGCATTTGTACACTGCGTAATTAGTTTATGAATAAGTGGAAGAGGGTATCTGTTTATCACGGTAACCTCATTAAGTCTCCTATAATCGATAACAGGATGTAGCTCCCCTGACTTTTTCTTAAAGAAGATGGAGGCCCCTGAGGGGGATATTGAGGGGCAAATGTACCCTTTTTTAGATTCTCATCAATATATGTTTGGAGTACTTCTATTTCAGGCACTGAAAGGGGGTATATTGGATCCCACGGAATTGTTCTATCAGGGAGTATTTCAATGGCCATATCAAATCTTTGATGCTGAGGTGGCGATTCACTTTTGCGTTTTGAAAAACTGTTGCGTAATCATGACACTAAATTGATAATGTTGATTTAATACTTTCAATATCAGTTTCTAATTTGGTAACTTTGGTGGGATTGTTGAAAGTTGGTTCTGTACAGAGAATGTCTAAGTTTTGAGTATGTGCTGAGGCCATTAAGTATTTGAGTGGTTGCTTGGAAATAGTTTCTAAATGTTGTTCAGAATTGTAATTGGATTTGTTGCTTTTTTCAAGTATGGTTTTGAGCCTATTTATTGTAGGTTTAGTAGTTTGAGTAGATTTATCCTTCTATTTAATTATTAGCTTTCTTCAATTAAAGCTTGGGTTGAATGTGTATAACCAGTCCACCCCTAATATAATTGGACTGTGAGCATTTTAAATAATGTAGAACTTAAACTGGAAGGGTTGAACATCATATAATACATGGAGTATTACATAATGGGCGATGGTACTGGATGACAGGATGCTTGCATCAATAACTTCCAACTTAAACGGAGTAGATAGTGTAAATGTAGTTACTGCAAGGTTTTGTACAAACTCATTACTGATAACACTGAAGTCTGACCCCAAATCAGTCAAGGCTCTGCACTCTAATAGGTCTGGGATACCATTCTGACAATGGGCATCTTTAGAAAGATGAGTCAAAGATAACTTTCCTACTGCAGGTGGTGACAAATATGTGCTCCTGTTGGTTACATTTTGATTAGTGGTACACCGTAATGGAATATATAACTGGTCTCAAAATTTTGGGCTCAAGGTGGCACCAGTAAGCAGCCTTGGACCCATAGTATGATGAATATTAGGGGAATTTGATAGGCCCGTCTGCATCCCTAATTGCGGCGAGCCCTCAAGTTTTTTGGTACTTGGGGGCATGAAGCAACAAAGTATTCATCACTACCACAATATTGACACAAGTGATTGTTTTCACGATGTTCCTTTTCTGTTGCGGTAAGTGACCAATGAGATTTAACACTACCCTCCCCACTCGTACTGCTATTTTTGGACTTTATTTCAGCTGATTTTTTTTTTAGTTTAGGGAGACAAATAGAAGAATCTTGAACTGGTTTAGGCTTTGGAAAAAATTTACTAGAAGCAATGACCATTTTATCAATATTGTCATCTACATTGTTTTGTTGGTTGGGTTTTATGATAGTTTGAGATGATCGAATACTTGACCAATATTGCCTTTCACTATTTTGTTTGGAAATTTGGTTGTCTAAGCGTACTGCTAGTTTGTAATAATTTTCAATTGTTGTGGGTCGTTTGACCTTACAGATTTTGTCTTTGAGCATATCATTCAAGACCTGGTAAAAAAGACTGAAGGGCACAGTCTTGGGCTACATTAGTTCCAATGCCAATCTTTGAAATTCCAATACAAGAACAGTAGCAGGGCAATTTCCTCGATGGATCTTTAAAACATTATGCTCTACATCTTGTGATCTATCTACATCTCCAAATGTTAATAAAAAGAGATTAGCAAATTTATCCGCATCATGTAGAATCTTGTGATTGGCTTCCAAATATGGTGCAATCCAATTGAAGGCTGGCCCTTGAAGAAACAAAGTAGTGTATGCAAGCTTTGCTTCATCATTCAGAAATTGAGACGGTTGCGCATTGAACACATTTTTTAATTGTATGTCAGGAATTAACCCCTAAGGGAGTTAATTCTATTCTGTAACTGTGGTATGTTTCTCCTAATGCTGTGTTGAAGTTTCAGTTCTGACTATGAGAACAAGTTCCCGTTTAAATTATAAGAACAAGTTTCAGTAAGTGATATTTTGTTGAGTTGAAGTTATCTCACTTCTATCAACACAATTTAGGATGTAATAATATATGTATTCTGTTACAAATTCCTTGTGTTTGTTGTATTTTACACTCCTGACATTTATTTCAAACTTGCTAAAGATCAAATATTACATGTACAGCATTGTTGTTGAAATTTTGCAGTTTACATTTTGAGAAATGTCATTAAATATTTCTACCAGTAAGTTTCATTACCAGCAATGCTAATCATTACTAGAGCATCTTTTAATAAAAACCCAGCACCACTAACATTTTCATGTATATCAAGTAACTTATTTGGTGCAGCTAATTTTAGTTTAGGAAAGATTTGGTAATGCTGTTATAGTAACCGTAGTACAAAAAAAATAACTTTCTAATAATGTGTCCAATAACCAAAAAAATTACAGCAAATATCATTAGGTTGTTGGCTTCACCTTTACTTTATTATTGAGGAAACAAAATTTTGTATTTGCTAGATCAGTAGCCTGAACACATTGATTGTAAGTATTTTGTGAAATAGTATGTAATTTTTCTATCATGATAAAAAGTTATAGCATGATCAGAATCAGACATTCGTTTCAATGCAGTCATCAATTTTAAAAATCACTTTTTTATGCCTCAGAGTAAAGCTTCCTTTTAAACAGAAACATTTTTCTGAACATCAAGTATTGCCAAACAGCCAGGCCAATTTATTTACATAAAATATTTTTTTCTATTTAAAAGAAATATGAAACTAGTTAGATATATTTATACCTAGATTTATTTATTGATCACCATGGACCAATAATACTAAAACAGTCATTAAGGAAAGTTTTGTTTGTACACAGTAAGTACACATGTCACATGATGGATAGGGTTAATATTCAAATTTTTCAGGTCTTAGACTACTCTAATCATCTCTTTCCAGCAATAAAATTGATTGAATGTGAAGCGCTTCTTCTGCAACAAATTAAGTAAACCATAAATTGACTTTTTAATGTTGAAGATATTTGTATTACAGAGTATTTATATAATGCTCAAAAATCATTTTTTTAGCATTGTTAGAAACCACTTTTTAGAAACAATTTTTCCATTTAATTAGACTAACATGTTAGAATGGACAAAGAGTTTTGAGACACAATGAAAGAAAGCCATTGTTAGACAGAGAAAATACAAAAAATAGTAAAATACAACAGCTTGGAAGTAAGCCTGGCAAATTAATCTAGCAAAGAAAATGCTGCTAATGCAGTTAGCATTAAAATGATATCAGAGCACAACAATTAAACATCATTATTGACAAACTAAAACAGATTCAAGTGTACTTAGAAGAGTTTGGCAGCAGTTGCAAGATAACTGCCTATCCTCATATATATGCATGTATGCATATAGAAAATAAAGGCAAGACTTGAAGGTGAGATGAGTAAAAAACAAATGTAAGGTTAGATACAGATATCTTTCTGCACCAAGATCTATAGAGGTTGCATTAAAGCACAAGCTAAAACATAAATTTTCTTTTTCAACTCTTTAACCTAAGATAATACACTTAGCAATTGTGACTGTAAATGTAGGGAAGCAATAGAAGATTATGGGTAGAACCAATATGATGAGATTTTGTGTAGTTTTATAAATTTCATTTTTGATATGCAAAAAATTGGAATTTTATAATGCATAATAAATTTAAATGATAAACAAAACCTGTTTACTCATGAAGTTAATAATTTCTACATACGTACACAAAGTATCTGACAGCTTACTTTCAAATCATGCTGCACTCTATGCCACATTACACTGCATCGTGCAGCCATATTTCTATATTCGAAAAGAGTCATAATATGAAGGGTGCACAAGTTCTGAAAAAATGATAAACACTTTTTGAATAATACTTAAATGGTATTTAGAAATCCTATAGCTCATACTCTCTGCATCCTGAGGAGTTAAATTTCATGGAAGTCATTGGGAACAATATTTACTCTTCAGCAGAAACACATTTAAATTATGGGCATCTTATATTTTTGAGTATTTTCATATAACTACTATCTACAATGGTATATTAAAGTGGAGCAAAACATATCTCATGGCATTTTAATAGGATGGACAGCTGACAATACAATATGCAGTTCTGAGCTTTATTTACCTTTCGTAGACAGATACTTCGTTACACAAGAAAGTGGGCATTAAACTCATCACCGCAAATAATTTTTTAGAGAAATAGGCATGAAAAATGTACACTGCTATAGCATGAGTTTTACCAACAAATAAATTGCATGAATGGCTTGAATAGAATGGAAGAAATTTGAATTGTATGGTTTATATTTATATAGAAATCAAAATTACCATTTTGTGAGCAGTCAAGTCTGAGAGCATTTTTAAGTAACATTGATCTATTTCTTTATTTTTTTTAAAATTATTTTTATCCTTTGTAGTATATTTGGATACCTACTTAAGTTGGACATTTGAGCACCTATCGATAAAGTGCCAGAATTACGAGGTTTCACTACATATCGTTACATGCATCATTTAGAGATTAAAATTGGATTTTTCATTACAAGTATATAAAATTATATTTACTGCAGGAAATTAGTTAAGTCCTGATACATAGACATTATCAGCCTTCAAATTGCAATCTGACCTATTTTATTACAGATAAAAATAAAAGTGCTGAAATTAATCACCTCTAGATCTAATGATGAAATGAAAAATACATTATAAATGATTTTAAAAGTTACGATATCGTTCAATATTTTGCAATATAATGTGTACCTATTTAAAAGAAGCTGTAACAAATGGAAAATAATTTGAAATACACATTCTCTATGATCGATGTATGGTGTAAATTAGAACTTTGTGGCAACTTTTCCACTGTCAGAATATATAAATTGCCTTAGAGAATCAGAATTTTCCCAGCTGAAAGAGATGTTTGGAGATTATTAAATGATTCCTTGAACATGCCCTGTTTGTAGTCCTGAAAACTCTGAATTCCGAACAAAACTGTTTCTACAGAGTTGTGTAAGAGAACTAAGAGCACGTTCCATATCCTCATCACACTACAAAGAGTTTAAGAAAAAAGAATACAAGTATCACATCTAGTAATCCGCAAAAAAGTCTGAGTAACAACCAGGTTAAAATATTATGATTCATTAGATGAAAAAGGCAAGATTTTAAAAAGGCATATTAGGCATTTTTTTTACCTGAATAATTCTAGGCAAAATTTCCATTCCTTCAGGAATGTCATCAGCACGTAACGCAGTTGCCTTTAAAGCAGGCCAGCTCTACACAATCGAAAAGTAGTAAATAGCAATCATTATAAACTTGAGACGTAAATATAACACCACCTGTTGACATAACTCAGCAAGTTTGTGCAGCTCGTGGTCTAATAAAGGATCAGTCATGCTCCCTTCATGACCCCATTCTTTAATTCTATTTTCAAGATTTCGAACAGCAGTTTCAACAGTAGACAAACTGTGCTTTCCAAGTGGACGCAAACTGGCAGATTTAACCCTCATAACTTCATATGCTTCCTCGGCAGTCATTAAATTCAACAAGTAATCAGTACCAACAAGTGATGTTCCTGTAAATATGTATATAGCAATTATCGACTATCATATAACCTCTTGAAAAGACAAGTACAAATAACTGACAAACCTGCACCTCCGAAATTTATAGAAATCTGGTTATTATCAATCGAAGAAGACATTGAATCTACGTCGTTATCATCTCCTTTACTCAGTCCACGAGAATGTCCACCTCCTTTTATAGCTCCAATACGATCCGCAATACCCAAAAACCTATCCATTTGACTACAGCATAGTACATCAGGACAGTTTCCAATTAGAAAAGTCATATACTGTTCTAAGCCGACACGACGACGGGCAACAACCTGTTGACAACAGATTTACCAGCGTTAACAATGATGAAGTACATATAAAGTCAAATACATTACTAATTTAGGTATTTAATTATTCGAGTCATTAAACAGTTACATTATAACTGTAACAGAACACTCATTTTATAGTCTATATGGTTTTAATAAAGTATTAATCGTGGGTTTACTAAAACTAATATAAAATAATCAAAATGCAGCGTAGTAAATAAGTATAATGCCACTGCTTTATGCTCTAAATTATATTATTGAAGATATTTTTTGTAGTTTTATAAATGATGCATATTATCTTACAAACATCTCCCATTATGATAAAGCAGTTGAAAGAATATATAAAAACTAACTTACCTCAGCACTTGATTTAAAGAACTCCTTCGGTGGAAGTGACGGAAAACTCTCTTTGAGATGAGGAAACACTTCTTTTAGATCCTGTTATATATAGTTGCAAAAACAGATTAAAAAATTATACAAAGTTGAGGAGCAAACTTAACAGCTTACTAAAAATGAAATCCATGCTTTGTACTACAAAACAGTTATTTTACCTTATCAAGTGCATCAAACTCCCGATATCGGCGAGCTACCATCCATGGAGACATATGTTGAGGATCAGGTCCCCATTGGCAGCGCATTACGTACTCAGTATAAGTATCCCCCGTTGATATTCGAGACCCAGGAGTCTCTGTACCATCAGAGGTACCATATAAACTCCAACTTAAAAAAAGGCAGAAACATAAATTAACGCATTTTATAGAGACATAAAGTTTTTTGGCAAACCAATATATACTGCAAGTTTCTTTGCTTGATGAGAATATAATTTGTTATGATGATCCATATCACTACCCAATATTCTCACTATAGCTGAAACTAAACAAAAAATTAATTTGGCGTTATTTCACTTTATATGTGATGGAAAAAAGAAATACATGCCTCCAATAATATTTTCCTCAAAAATTATTCAGCTATAATAGTAAAAATGGATTAGTACAGGAACTTTGTGACCCCCTGCTTTTTCTACCGATACAAGGCATTCTCTAGATTTTAATGAGGCTTAAAAACAATCCAAATACTGAAATTGCAGAAGTACATTTCGATTTAATGTCAGTATGATTTGCTAATATTAGATATAGGCAGTCAAAGAAAAAGTTGGCTTAGCCAAACCAACATCCTAGTAACTAAAGATTAAGGACCAAAGCGGTTATCATTGGTTAACAATTTTACAGTAGTGCATTCAATAGCAATCGATGATCATTTATTCAATCACCTAAATACTCCTCCAAATGCGCGTACAACAACGCCATGAAAATCAGGTCGCTTAAACTGCAGATCTTGCGTTCCTATTCGCCAATCGCTGTTAACGTCACCTAAAAGACAAAAATTGGCTAGATGATAATAAAAAATATAGCAAACCAAGCAAATGGAAATTCATGCTCAAACCTTGGTTATTAGTCCATCTGTTACTGTTTATAACATCAGCTGAAGCCCCATCATATCTTCCGTATGATCCTAAGAAACAAACCCGAATTTAAAGCTCATTTCCATTACATTGTTCTAGCATTAATATCTATGCATATACCTGACGAAATTTGCCCAGTGTTCATATCAGAAGATCCTGATGGTTTCGAAAATGTCACAAGCACTGGACGGGCAATAGTCGGTAAAATCGACATGATTTCATCATACGAGCTCATTCTTTATGAAAAATAGGAGTAATGGTATCTTGAATATTATCATGTAATATTTGATAGAAGACAGTGGCTATGTTGAGTAACGTGTGATAAAGGTAAAATATTCCAATAACTAAATACATACATACCTACGTTTATTAACTGCAGTCAGTATATCACCTCCTGCAACACCCATATTAGCTGCTGTAGAGCCTGGTTGTATTCTGCAAACGACACCACTCCCATCTGAAGCTTTTAAAAGTGTAAATCCAAGTCTATTATGAAAGAAAAAAAATGTCAAAGTATGATCACTTAATTTGAATCCACCATTTATTATATTCTAAATCATGCAACAATTGAGTACACAAAGAGTACGAATCGAGCAATATTTAGCCCAAAATATATATTTGATTTAATAACGCAACAGCAAGTTAATTTTGATAATTTAGGGCACATCCTTGTTACTGAAGGTCTAATGCCTCTAACAAAAGCTACATAAGAGTATAGCATTTCCATAAGAGTTTGTAAAAAATACAAGATTTTAGTCGATAATTATCAGTCCATCAAAAAACAGGTTCTAGATTAATATAATTGCAATTTATTTAATCTTTTCAATAAATCAGAGGATTATTTCAAACAACGATGTACTTTTTTCATGATACTTTCATAAACTCTGAATAAATAATGACTTTAAAAATTAATCATGATTATATTCAACAATACCTGCCCTCTCCAAAGATTACATCATAGCTAGCGCTTCCTTGCATAGGACCAAATCCTTCGGAGGTATTATTCATTGCATATCCATTAGCCTTTTGAAGTAACGACTTTGCGCCAGACTTAGCAGCACTGACCATATTTCCCGCTTTCCCTAATATAGCCCCAGTATCCCAGCCAGTAGCTGAATCTAAACATGAATCATGCAACTATTCACACAACTCGTATAGAGCAGATGAAACTAGGTACAAATATGAAAATGAAATGTAAAGTTCAATGTGAAACAAACCATTCAACATAATAATTTTAATGTAAACCCTGTGCTTCATTAAATATGCATGTTAAGAGAGGGTATTATCTAAGAACTCATTTTAATTCATTGATTTTATATAGAGTAATGATGTCTAGTGAGATGTCCTAGAGTAAAAAGATACCTACCTCCTTCATATTGATCAGTATACTGTGCAGGTACATATCCGGTTGAACGATTCTGCCTCTGTCTCAATAAATCTTCATTAAAGTAGCTTCCACCTTAAAAAGTATCAATAAACATTTTAAAACCAAATAGAGCCCAACTTCTAAAATCAAATGCTCACCTGAATCTGATGCACCAATAGGGACAATGTAGGGGTCTGTGGAAGGGATTTGTCGTGATGATGACAGAAAAGAATCTTTCTTACTGCAGTGAAATATAAACAATACTTTCAAATGCAATTTTTATTAAAATATTCTTACACAGTCTTATATATACCAAATCCAAATAATCCAGAGTTTGAATTTATAGACAAACAGAAATGTATAATTAAAATTCCACAAATGAAATAATTCGGGTTAGCCACACAAAAAATGATGATTACCTCGAGTTACTTTCTCCTGTGCTACTTGATGGAGTTACTCTGTCGTTACTACTTTTCCTGCTATAAGAACTACCACCAGTAAGCAGGGATGTTCTCCTCCTAGCCTCTTCTAAATCAATTGATCCTCTATTCTTTGGTTTTGTAGCAGCTCCAGAAGTTGAAGCACTTTGAAAATTACTTTGGGTCATTGATGTCGGTGTTTCTATAAATAAAGTAAATTGGAAAAGTAAAATACACATTTAGGATAAATGTAACACACAAATAAATCTGAAATAAATATGCTACAATGAGAATATATCAAGATGTCCAAACTATACTAATGATGCAAAAATGCTCTCACGTATATATATATATATATATACTGAATTGATCTGAATATTCTGAGTATACCATCAAATGAAGTCTGGTGAGCCATAGCACTGAGAGGATCGATATCGATGGGTTCTTTCCTACTATTTTCATGAAAATCATCATCACTAAAAAGAGGTGCCTTGTCAGAAGAGCCACCAGGTAGGTCAAAGAATTCAAACTTGCTACTAATGCTGGATGCAACTATTGCAGGTTGAGATGCAACGTTGTACACCCCCATCTTTTCTACTCCTTTAGAGTCGTTGTGAGAGGTCCTCCTTCTCAAAAAATACACAGATGAAATGTTTATAAACAAAAACTTGGTAATGGAGAATAATTGCAGCATTCAGTAAAAAAATGAACCTTTTTTCAGTCCCACTTCCAAGAAAGTCCAGCAGGCTGTCAAGACCTTCATCCAGTCCAGTTCCTTCATTCTGTGGTCTCAACCGCGTCTCATTATTGGGAGGCGCAGGAGAATTGATGGCAAAAGGATCTAGCTGTGGAGCCACTGTGTCTTCAATATAAGTTGATGGTGGACTAGAATAAGGTATCATGAAATCGCTTTCTGTTAAAGAATAAATAAAAAACACATGTATATGATTATGAAACTGTATTTTATACAAAGTGTTTACATCGTAATAAGAAAAAAAATGTAATTTGTGAAACTTTTTTGGAAAAATCTTATTTATAACATCTAGTGGGAAAGTATCTTAAAATTCATTTAGTACCAGTTACGGACACAGTAAAACGATGCTTTACGAATTTGTATCAAACAAAGAGTGTAGAGGAAACTCATTGAATATGAATACCTCGAGTGCTCTCCGAAATGACGCCGCTATCTTTGCTATTTATGGAAATCCGTTGTTCCGACTGCATATTTTTTTGTTCACGTAAAGCGCTTGAATAAGATGACATTGGTGAAGTTTTCTCTCTAGACGTCGCAACCGTAATATCTTGCCACAGACTAGCAAATGGGTCAGTATTGGAAGTGGAATTTGGTTTAATGGAATGATTTTGAGGAAATCGATCGATAATATCGCGGTCAACTCTGGGGTCTTTTGAATAGTCTAACGGAAAACTATTATATTGTGGTGCTTGCGGATGTTTTGGGAAAACGCTGCCACTCTGGGTTTCTGCAACTTCCATCGATGTGGTATTGGTACCTATTCTACTTTGGGACAAACTTTCAGCATGATCACTTTCTACTGAATTATTATCTGCGTCGAAACGCTGCGAATTATAATCTGCGAGACTTAATTTCGTAGGAAGTGAGTAATTTGCGTGCTCGTATTGGTCTGAATTCATTGGCTTAATGGTAGCCTTTTCAACGACAGCAGATTCAGTATCCCGTCCTGCTCTATCAGGAATAACATTTGATGTCGGTTGTATAAACGGAGATTTAAATGGATCCTCCTCAACATCGTCAAACGACTCACGATGCTCTCTTTCCATTATAGGATGATGCTAAAATATTTCTTATTTAATATAGAAAAATAAAAAGATCGATGTCAGATCAGGTTTTGGTAAAGAACATGAAGATTTGGAAAATTTATTTGATAAAATTAGGCAAATTTACGACTTTTATTATTTATGCCTAAAATATTTCGCTAAATATTCAGGTATTCCGTACATAAGAAGAATATCATTATTAATGATACCATCTCCGAATGCTGCTAGGCTTTCATCTGATTGTCCATAGCATTGCTCGATAAATGAATTCTCTTTTCATGCTCTTTCCACCAAATAAAATCTTTTAAAGAACCAATCTCTACCATTATGAACCCCAAAAGTATGATTAACAGAGCTCATTTCGAATTGTGTTAGGACTTGAATTGTGCACTGTGACTAATAAGATTATTTATACTTTTAATACATTGGTATATACCAGTTTTAATAGTTAGCTTTGTTTTGAATGCTTAATATTGATAAGATTTTTTATTCTTGACAGCACATGTTTGGATAGTGATAAAGTGTCATTTTTTGTGTTTCCTTTGCTTTCCTATTTTCCTATACCTACGCAAGTAGAATGCATTTTTATTTGATCAGTTTTTTGAAAATAAATCTATATGTAAAACTCTTGAAAGAACTTCTCAAAAACTTTTCAGAAATGTAAGTTAAAAGATGAGGGATAATTTATCACTAACTTATATTTGTCAAGACTAATGAATTGTATCAAGTGTAAGCCAGAAAACCAGAACAATATAAACACAGAGATACTACACGTTCAATACTATTTCATTTGCTTTAGTTCATGTATTGACAAGAGTAAATCTTGTCAACATTTTCAACATATGCTTGCACATACAAACCGAATTAGATCGATATAACTACAAATCCCTGAAAGAATTGTAGATGAATAAACATAATACACGGTAAAAACATGTTAGATCCTGACAATATTCAAGAATTACTGGCAGGATAAATGAATTGAGCAACAAAAATTATCGAGTACAGTAGTACTTTCAATAGTTAGTATTGTTTAAGAGGAGAACTAGATTCTTAAGCAAGGAAAGGAAAAATTGAATATATCTATTTCACCAGAAATTGAAGAAAACATTGAATCCAATATAATGCGGAAAGAACCTAAATTTATGGCACCAGATATCTTTATAAGAGACCAAATCAAACTATAAAATTTCATGCTACAACTACAGAATGTATTTGAGAGTCAACTATCACTCTTTGTAGTTGACAGGTCAAGTGTTCTCCATACTGTTGTTTTTATGTGGAGCAGCTGTTGATTGGGTGATGCCTTTCCTGTAAAATAGACACCCAATGATGTTATGTTTTTTGAAATTTAAAGAGGCTTGTATGATTTCTTTCAGAGATACTGTCAGAAATTGATAAATATATTTCACGCGTGAATTAGGAAGCACAGGACTAATAAGAAAATGTGAAACAACATACACAAACATAGTATATTAATTACTATTTCATTTGCTACTGAAAATAAATCTTATCAACACCATACAACTTGAAGAGAATGCACATACAAGATGAATTAAGTCAACAGAATAACTATGACTCCTTCTGAGAATTATAAATAAGCATATAGCAGGTAATAAATCATGACTCCATAACAAAGCACACAACAAAATAGATCAAGTCCTAACAGACACTAATTGACCATGTTAAGCTGCTAGAGATATCAGAACTTTGACAAGGTAAGCACCTAGCTACTCAATAAATTTCTAATTTTCATCACCTAGCAATGGAATTTAAATGACCAGGTCTTCCTACTACTGAGATTTTTTACTAAGAATAAGCAATGAAGTAAAGTTGGCCTTTGTAACTACAACCAGCCCCATCAATTTGGATGCATTCTATGAACTTGTAGTGCAAATTGACAATAGGCAACTTGAAGTTCATCAGAACCTGAATGAGCATATGCCTGTCTCTTGCAAATTGTAGTCAGAAATAATGAGGTGAATAGTGATGATGACATAATTATTAGTACTCAACATCATGATCTGTTAAATCCAAGGAGTGAAAATAGTATTTAACATTATCTGTGTCTGCATTATGGTAAATCAAGACATACAATTAACATGCACAAAGAAAACCTAATAGATCCATATACTTATTTCACTACAAACCTGAAAATAAAGGTAAAAAAAAGAACTTATCAGAATATTAATTGATGTAAGATAAATTAACATATTACTTGTACCTATGCTAGGAGTAAGACCAATGTACAGCAGAGGGTAGACAAATAG
>JAULBW010006438.1:0-17065 GCA_032358265.1 Vaucheria bursata | reverse complement strand
CCTTAAATTCATGACTCTCCTTGAACTTGAGTTGTGACTCTCCATGAATTGTACAAATCTTCTTGAACTGTACAGTTGTACAAATCTTCTTGAAGTATGTACGCAGCAATAAAGAGAATTAACTCTTTAGGAAGTTAATTCCTAACATATATTCCTACATTCTTTCCAAATCTTCAAGGTTAATTAAAGAAATATTGGTGGTGAAACATTGGAGATAGTAATGATCATCACAACATATCCTTGACTAAGAATCTCTTTGATGTTCAATGCGAGTTTGACTAAACTCCTAAGGAGTCTACTAATGATATTGGGGAGGAGACTCAGACGACCTTCCCAACTCTTCTGCTGAGCTTGTAGCTATTTAGGTTATTTGAGTACAAGGATTCATGTCATGTAAAATATTGTTATGAACATAACACGCAACAGAAACATAAGAAATCGGTGACAGAATGCGTACATTATTGCATGCTAAATTGTGTTAATAGAAGTGAGATAACTTTATCAACACAACAAAATATCATTTACTCAAATTTGCTCTCATAGTCTAAACTGAAACTTCTTCTCATAGTCTAAACTGAAACTTCTTCTCATAGTCTAAACTGAAACTTCTTCTCAGTCTAAACTGAAACTTGTTTTCATAATTAAAACTGAAACTTCATGATATCAGGAGAAACGTAACAGCTACAGAATAGAATTAACTCCCTTAGGGGTTAATTACTAACAAATATGATACAAAATCTAGTTCTCCAAATAGAACATGCGCCATAATTTTTCAAAAATTCAAGAAAATCTTTGATTTGCTGAGGATTGTATCGTGCATCTTTGACGAAAAATACGCATACAAAATCATTCACAGTTAATTACTTGACAGGCGACAGAATAAATAAATAAATTTCAAGATATGGGCCGGTCAGGAAGATCGAGGAGAAAAAAGAATCCAGTTCTCTTGGAAGCCCGCCAAAAACGCAATTATCAAGAGGCGAACAAGGACGATGCTCTTCAGGTCTCTGTCGATGCGTGAGATTTTCTACGAGTTACAAGATCGATTGTCTTAACCAGCTTTCGTGTTAACGTTTTGTTATTTGTTTATCATACTAGATCGAAAACTACGCAGAAGAGTTGAGTTATGAGAATGATGCAGCTGAGTCGCAATCTCAATTTGTTAAAGACCGAGATAAAAAGGCATCAGAATACGCAAGGCAAATAGTTTTCGTATCAAATCTTCCATTTCACTTAACTCTTACAGAGATAGAGCTTTACTTCGAAACTTTGCTTAGGAATGCGATTCCGCCTATTCCGCGTCCAAACAATGGAGTAAGCTAATAATGTCTGTTTACTATGAAAGTAAAGAAATATGGCCTTAATCTTTTTTTATCCACAGAAATTTGTCGTTGATACGCTACCGTTGGGTAGTAAAAGAGGAGGTTCAAATGGTTCTGCAATGGTGGCTTTTAATTCCACTTATGCAAAAGAATACATCAAGAAACTCGCAGCATTTTCTAATCTTAACTTCAAAGAACGGCAAATAAGAGTGAGTGATTTGAAGCATCCGCCTCATGGGAATTTTCTGAACAGGATTCATCTACTTCAGCTGAATCCAGACCATGTATTTGATCTAAGTCTCGTGAAATGCATAAGCTTACAGCTCTGCACACTATGGCCTGAGGAGGTATACTTGAGAAATATATATATATATGTATATAATTCGACACAAAAAACTTATTGAGTACTGAATAATTTTTTTATCCTTGGAACTTTTATAGATTCATCGTAATTTCCTTTGACGCTATACAGTGAAATGTCCTAAGTCGGACTCATATTATCAAGTCTCAAATGTCCAATCTAAGGAAGTGTCCAGATATAGGAAGGCAAAAACTTCTAGGCACTGCTGCTCTTGAAGTGAATTTCAAATTTTTTATACAAATATAAACTACATAATACAAGTCTCTTCCATTCTATTCTAACCTATTGCAAGTTCATTTTTCATAGTGAAATAAATCGGCACTGTACTGTCCATCTATCAAGGTTTTTTTCCTTATGAAATTCTTCTGTGATTGTAAATTTATAGTCCAGTGTCAAATGTAGCAAGATGTTTATCTATGAAAAGTAAACGAAATTCAGAAATTGCTTGTCATCTTGTCAGTTGCAAGCCTACTAAGGAATCCAAAGATATGAGGGTATTCAACTTTAGTGGTTTCAATGCATATTATACTGAGTAATTTATATCAACCACTCAATTTTTTTTCCATAGAATACAGTGCTATGGGAAAAAAATGATGATATCACTGTGGATATTGATATTTCTGCTCGAATTTTGGCTATCAACTTTACCCTGCCCGTACAAAAGAGCATATATCCGCGTGGCTTTTCCGAAATGTTGATAGATATTATAGCAGGTCCAATATCATAAACTAGATAACTTTCTCAAAAATTTTCCATATATTAATACAGTATCGAATTGATTATTGTTTGACAGAATTTAATCTGAATCCTGATGAAGAATGTGTGAAGGTGGAAATTGGATTCTTGAATCTTGATGGTCGAAACGCTCTTGATCTAAAGAGAGATGCAAATGAAAAGCTAGTTCTGTCCATCAGATTAAGAGGTCCACCGAATCTCTTTATCAAGTACGTTTCTATATTGACGACTCTAATATTACATATATATATATATTAAAGCCAATACAAATCATTTCTATGATATTCATGTGTCTGCTGTTATTTGATTAACAAGCATATATGGATCAGTTTGCACCTTGATGCACAAAATATCAATATTTATTAGTATGACTTGAAACATCATTCCTCAAAATAAGTTCACTGTCATTTTATGCGTATGAAAATAGGAGGGGTGAAAAAGATTGGGTCAGAACAAGCAAGCAGTATGGCACGCAGGTAAATGGTTGAACACAATTTTACCTCTATACGTATGTTGAATTATTTTTTATTTGTATGGTGGTATGTTAGCTGTACAATGATATTAAATTATTTTAAATAATGCAGTTATTTCAATTTCCATAACATAGTGATGAAGAATTATAGATTTTTTTGCTATATTTGGTATTGATAAATTCTATTGGAATTCGATGCCAAGAATAAGTCACATGTAGCGATCACATATAAATATATATTTGTTTTATTGTTGTTAGGAAGCATTTGGTAGGTGCTTTTTTTGGTACTTGACATTAGAAGATGGAAAAATAACAAAACAGTTGCAGCGCTTTTTAGACCAAGCGCACGCATCGCGCATTTGCCACTCTGCACATCCATTTATTGAAAAAATGGGAATCTTGAACAGATCATTGTTACAAGAATTAGACATGGCTGGTCATTTTTCATTTCAGCATCCTGCTAATTTGCACGTAAGTCATAAAATGTATAACTGTAGAGGAATTCAAAATTGCATATAAATGTATGGAAACCTATTTCTATTGTACTATCTAAAAATTCGAGGTACAAATTGAAAATTAAATTTCTATATGTCAAATTTTTTTAATAGATTTAATGCATGTATGCATTCAGTATTACTGTTGATTGTAAAATATGCATATTGTTTAATTGCATGTGCACATAGCTAGGTTTTCTTTCTGAATGAAAATGACACTTCATATGAATACATGAGTACGTATCTAACTTATTTGTAATCTAGTTACCTGAGTGTGCAGCTGGATTGTCTTTCAGAATGAAATTGGCCCTAGTTTGTGTGGTAAGTGCCTTGAGATTTGATGTTTTGGGGATTACGGATGAGCTTGTTGAACTGCTGACATCAGTTCCAGAAACTGTTGCTATATGGGCATTACTATGTATCACTAAGAAAAAGCATAAGTACTATAAAGGTATTTCTATTTTAAGTTTCATTTTTATCTCTTTTTACAATAAACGCCGAATACGATAATTTCGTTGGGACCACCAAATTCATTCGCTTTCTTCGTAAGTCTGAATGTGAAATTGGCAAAAAATGAATTTTTTTGCGTGTTTTTTAATTGAAAATTTGCCATATCCGAAGCAGCATTACCATAGGATTCATACTTCAATGTTGATGTTTCAAACTATGTATTTTCTGTAATCAGAAAGTTTTGATCATGAATAGTGCAACTTTGCTTCCTGAAATTTTTACACGTATATATTTCTTGAAGACCCAGTGAGTGTGCTTCGTAGTGAATGGCTAGGAGAGCTCCAATACCATCAGTACAAAACCTCGGACACTGAAGTAGAAGATAGTTACCATGATGACGATGATGATGATGATGATGACGACTCTACAGAGGATGACTATCTGATTTCTAATACTGATCCTTTATTCGGGGTAAGGTCTTTAACGAATACTTCTCTTATAATGATTGCCAGAGCATATATTACACCGCTCCGCATAAGTGTTAGTCCGCCAGAGGTTGAAGGGTTGAATCGTGTCACCAGACATTTTCGGGCTCATGGAGATAGATTTCTCAGAGTCATTTGCAGGTAAAGGTGTTCAAATGTATTCATTGAATCGTCAAAGTCTGGGAACAGAGGCAGGGAAAGAGCAGAGAAAGAATATAGAACGTACTTATTCTTTAATACTCTGACAATAAATTGTTCTAGAACTTTGAACTGTAACCGCATATTCAAAAAATGGCAAGTACAGTACATTTTTATAAACGTATGTCTTAGAAATAGGCCCCATGACTTGCAATGTCTAGATATGCACCCATGTGAACATGCAATTTTTTTCCATGAATTCCGTATGCAATGCATCATTACTATTGACATATTTCATATGAAAACAGATTGCTTCTGAGTTAGGTAAAGTTTCATAAGCTTGAATTATTACAGTGTAATATTATATTAGTATAAATGTATACTGAAATTTCTTATTTTTCAATAATTATTTATTTGCTTTTTAGCAATGAGGATTTTACCAAGTTTCGTGGAGATGTTAAGGTATTTATTAAATTAAACCGTTTCTTTTAATTTGTATGTTTTTTATGGGTTGCCTTGTGCTTCGAGTTTCATATTGCACATATTGCTTGAATTTTCCTTTTTGAACAAAAATTTTTTAATGAACTCATATGCCAATTCTCTGTTGTACTATACTATAAATATCAACAAGATGAGTTATATCATGGATTTTTTTTCCAATAAAATTCTGTGTTTTAGGACAACGTGAAGTTTTTTCAGCCTATTGAACGAATCAGATACTATATAGTAAACGGTCTTCGTATAGCTGGTCGGCACTATAAGTATCTAGCTCATTCTGCAGGTCAGTTAAGGGAAAGTAGTTGCTGGTTTTACGCTGACCCAGACCCATGCGAAACCGGACCTGATGGAGATTACATTAGGAACTGGATGGGGACTTTTAGTAATATACGGGTATGCTCAAATATAAGACCATGTGCAATATTCAAAGTTATATAGTTTCATAAGAAAAAGTTATTTATTATTCTGTTTCTACAATAGCTGCAGTATCAGCTTTTTTTAATTACTTTCATCGAAATTTTTTTTCTTGGTTCTGCTAAAATATTTAAATTGAATTACAGCACCTACGTACTTATGATTTATGCTTATATATATTTTCTTTTACTAGTGGTAATGCTCGTATATTGTTGAACATACTTTTGGCAAACAAAATTAAATTTTCATAGATGTATTCATGATCTTGAAAAATCTCATCTCAAAGTATACATTTATATATAAAAGCTACTTTTTCTTACCCCCCAACCCGGGTAGTTTATTTTCCGGGTAGTAAAAATGAGGTCTTACACGACTAGCCATTTTGAAAATTTTGTCTAGATTTAGCATAAAATATCCCAAAATTTTTTATTTTCATGCTCAATTTTTTTTCAAATAACTCATGTGATGATTGAGTTCATGTAACTTTTGGACCAAGCAAAAACTGTTATAATCCATTTATATAGAGATTTTTTAAAAATATGCTTCAATTGGTTAAAAATTTGTTTGCAGCATTGCTGATATCTGGAATAATAGTTCTTAGCTACTTTGTTCCTGGGTTTTGCCCAGTTTACGACCAATGTTTCTATAGCATCAAAAAATCTTTTGAACTATCCACTTAAGGGAAAACACCAGTATGCAAATTTGTAACCTCTATGAAAAATCTTTTTTTTACTGTTTGTGAAAGGTTATTGCAAAGTATGCGTCGCGATTAGGGCAGAGTTTCGGTACATCGACCGGTACAGTTGATGTGCCAAAGTACAAAATAATTGAGGACCTGTACACTTCATGCGGAAAGTACTGTTTCAGTGATGGTGTGGGGCGCATGTCACCATCACTCGCTAGGAAAATTGTTACAAGGTGAATTTTTTCGTATTTGCAACCCATTCAGCTATGCATATATAAATATATTAGTAGTCGACATACAAATGCATTCTTTGAATTTCAAGATCCACAGGAATTGAAAATTACCAGTATCTTCTTATATAGTTCACTTATATGCTACAATTCTAAAGCTATGTCATGTACTGTGGAAAAAAATTTGTTCAATAGTTCTTTCTATATATGAATTTATAGTTAGAAAAATACATTGTATTATATATATTTCAAATATTGTTCGGAATTGTGGTTTTTTCTTTGAAAAATCACGCTTTTTTATTCGAGGAGTCGCATCATAATGAAAGAATTTTTACAATTTCATAGTGCTGAATTTTGAAAAAAATTCTATTTATTGTAGGTTGGGATGGCCGGAAACATCGTATTTGCCTTCAGCATTTCAGGTATGGTAGTGTATTAAATTATATATGTATATAGTATTTAATACTTTTAATCAATTTTGTAGTACTTTTTTTGAAAATCTTACATATGGTCACTTTTTAGTACTACGTCCTTTTTTTAACATGCTAAAATTGTTTAATCCTATTTCATATATAGAATTCATTGAGAGAATTGATCAGCTAAAATTGTTTTCTTAATAATGCAGATACGATTTGCTGGTGCAAAAGGAATGATTTCGCTCTACCCACAAATGGACCATACTGATGAGCTGCATTTGAGAAAATCGCAGATAAAGTTTGAGGCACCACACTCCAACATTGAGGTTACGAAGAAAAATTTTTTTAGTTGATACTATGGACGTGTAACTGATTTTTGTAGAAAATATCCAATCTGTATTAGTTAGTACAGCTTACTAGTGTAAATTGCATTTGTTAAGTACTTTTTATAGTTTAAACTTTATTAAGCAAAAGTGGCTTTTTAATATTTTTTTCCTTAGTCTGATTTTTTTTGTTATAACTGAAAAAATGCCATATTATTTATCATGTACAAATAAATATATATATATATGCATTTACAGATTATGAATGTACCCCTTTACATGCCATGTTTCCTCAATCGTCCGCTGGTTGCTCTGCTGGAATCGCTTGGAGTATCCAAAGAAGCAGTAATGTGTCTTGTACAAGATATGCTTGAGGTACGGGGGTCAAAATTTATCTATAGCCATACTGATCCATTTCTATTCTTTTCGTATTTCATTAATCAAGTTCCTTATTTATACTTGGTAGTGTACTAGTTCATGTTTACATTTTTCTGGTATCAATGTCAATTGATAGCTAAATTTTGTTATTATTGAAGCATAGTGACTAGTTTAGTATACTACCAGGTGACTTTGCATAATGACTATTTTAAATTTCCAGTATAAGAATCCTATAGATAGGGAGCATGTAGAGGAAGGTAGAAAGAGTAATATTAATTTTGAATCTGCAAAATATAACTTCAACTCGATATAGTTTCAGAATAATATTCTAAGAACAATTTCTGTGGTTGAAATTCAATAATGGCTACTGCATTAGTAAGTATAGTCGACTAGACAGTATCAGTGTAAACTAGCATATGTGACCGGTTAGATCTATCTTTGACAGACCAGTCTAGTATATTTATATAGATTGATATATGTGTCAGGATATCTGCCCTGTCCCCAGATAATAGGACCCCTACAATCCCCTATCTCCTGGGAGTTGATGGTTCAGCACTACATAAATCGATTAATAACACTAAGGTCTTGGGTTCAAATCCCGATATTTCCAAATATTATCATACTGAGCTATACATTTACCCAAGAATCCTAACAGTATGTTAGTCTAGAAATTTTTAGTGAAAAAATTCTATGTTGAAAGCACATTTCGACTATGGTACCTTAAAAGTTATATTTTAACGCTAAAAAAGGCCAAAATATGAAATTATTTATTTATTTTCGATGTCATGCAGACAGTGGAAGATATACATGTAAATGAAGAAGATGCGGAGCGTGCACTGCTGAAGTTTGGATGTCTCGGAAGGCAAGTAATTTTCATTATTCTTTAAAGTTATCGATTCAAAATTTAAAAATTATTGCAGTGGTTGTTGTTTTTTCAATTCTGAAAGATATTTGAAAATTGTTTACTTGAAGGAAATTATTCTGCGCGCTTTTTTTGCTCTGTGAGTTATTTTTTTCTACTAGAAATGTACTATATGGTTATATAGCTTATTTTATTTTTTAAAGTGCATCAATTTTTGAAGGGTACATTTATTGAACAGCCTTAGTGTACTCCAAAGAATTTGGGCACGAAACAAATCATTCACCAATGAAAACTCATGAATTTTGAAATATTATTCTTTGATTAATTATTTTCGACTTAGTTATTGGCCATTTTTTTGGAATGCGCTTGGTAGATTCATTTTTATTTGTGTACAAGTGCAGTTATTAGTGTCAATACCTTAGGTTTGAGTCTCTAGTTTTTCTGAGTTTTTAGCAATATATTTTTTTAATTTTACAGGGATGATGATGATTCTGCAGGTAATAGTCCTATGATGGTAGCTTGGGATCTTCTTCAAGCAGGTCATTATTGTCAAATCAATCAATATATTTATAAATACTGAAGTTCTTTACTTTAATGACCAATTCACAGTGGATCTTTTTTTAATACCTAAAAAATGTAGAAATGAAATAAAGTGGAAATAGCAGAATTGCTTTTATCAAAATGCCTTCAATTATACGGAATAAAATATGGCATACTGTACCTAGTTCAGCTTTTTGGGTATAATTAATGCATTTGGTGGTCCAAAAGATTTGCTACATCTGAAGTTTGCTTTAATTATTAGACTTCCAGCATCAAAAAACATAAATTGTTGAATACGTTTAGTTAGTTAGTTCCTATGATGAAAATATGAACCAGTGAGGAGGAGGGGGTAGACAAGGCATAGCCATTTTTACCAGTGATTTTTATGTGAAATTTCTTAATTTCGATGAATTTTTTCAACAATGTTGCCTTATGTTGCATCATTTTATCTCTGCCACAATCTTGCTGAGTAAATTTGAAATTTTTCCTGATCTAGGTTAGATGGCATTAACCAATTTTAGCCAGTTTAAAAAGCGGTGAATTACTTTTGAAGTAGATGCACTAATCTCATAGAGAGGAATTATCCATAGAATATTTAAACAGATACAGTCGAATACATCTAGTTAGTACTCTTTTGCTCTATGCTTAATCCTTAATAATAATAGCAATATACTGTTATGCAATAGGTGTGCGCTTCGATGACTGCAAGCATCTTCAAGGTTTGATGAGTGCCGTACGGAAAAGTTTGCTTACTGGTGCTCGAAATAAAGCAAGAATTCTAATACCTGATGCAGTGTAAGTTAGAAAACGAATTTATCCTATAGATTTTTTTGTGGACAGATGTTCTAGAACATTTTCAATTTAAATGAGTCGTATTTGGCTAAATGAATCCATTGAGGCCCTCCCGCCTAAAAATGTTTTAAACAAGTGCAGTCTCGACCCAATGAATTTTTGGAAGGTAGACCAATGCATACATCACATCCTTAGAGTTGGAATCAATTTTGGAAGTACATGTTGATACAGTACTACGGGAGTTGCATGACACTTGAGAGGGCACGTATCTTTAGTATAGCAAATTTAAATTGTCGTGCCGTGGCCCGGCAATTTCAGCCTTCTTAGGAATTTTGCTAAATATTCTTTTGCTTGGAAATATTACTTGCAAGACCCCGAGGTTCTGTCAATGGGCTTAAATCAGGGATGAGTGAATGAATTCGTTGATTTTTCTTGAAAGAAATGGTATCTTTAAACCAAAATCTAACTCAAAAATCAAATATTCAAGTGGTTCTTACGAAAAACTCAATTTAATTGAAAAAATAAGATTTAAAATTCCAGTCTTTGAGGCTATTGCTCTGATGTGTTAAAGAAAATTCAATTCTACAGGCATATTTCTCTTTGCACTTCATTTTAAAAATTTGGAACCGTGTAATTATACTTCTATAGATTTGACACGCTCCACATAAACGAAATAATTTTATTGAATTTGTAAAATTATAATTGTGCAGCTACGGAAACGTCGGATACAACGTATCTTCTATTTATTAATTTCTTATATTCGAAATTTGTTGCATGCAAAAATCTGAAGCTGAACTTGGAACAGTATGACTTTTTTTATAAAAGTGAAAATTCATCTTGAGATTGCATCATTTTCTGCAGCTGTCTCTTTGGAGTCATGGATGAAACTGGCAGTTTGAATGATGGAGAAGTTTTTGTGCAATACAGGTAATTATGCACATTTCCGTATCATGAGTTTTAGAAGAAATTCACGTAATAGTGTCTGCACATGTAGGAAAATAGATGGTTTCAAAAGCAAATCGAAATATTGCGGCGGGACTCCTGTACTGGTCACAGGAGATGTGCTCATTGGTCGAAATCCTGCATTACATCAAGGTGACGTTAGAGTCTTAAAAGGTAAATACACACTTGGCCAATTTTTTATCTTTTAAAGTAGATTAAAATTTGTATGAGTTAGTTTTAGCATGACACTTAAGAACTAAACTTTAGGAATAGCACATAACAAGGTATAATTATTCTTCAACGAATTGTATAGCATTTTCATACAAATTTTATTCATTCAATATAAGTATGCATGTATTTTTCCTTATTTTTATGATGTCCAGTTTTAGGGTTGCTTTTTTATTGTATATTTGATTTTTGTCAGCTGTGGATGTACCAGCACTGTATCATATGGTCGATGTGGTCGTATTTCCTTCAAAAGGAGTAAGACCTCATCCATCTCAAATGGCTGGAGGTGACTTAGATGGTGATATTTTTTTTGTTATATTCGACCAGAGATTGTTGCCACCAATACACATGCAAAACCAAGTAAGTTGAATTTTTTCTCAATTTGACATCTGCATCATTTTTTTGTCACATGTAATTCAAATTTTGTCCTGGTTCTGAGAAACTCTGTATGGACGCGTAGAATTACTTTTTTTGTATGTTATCATCAAACGCGAGCATAGCCACATATTCAAATGCTAGCATCAGAATTATTATCCTCATCATAGCTATTAATAATTTTTATATATTTCCATGAAACTTTAAAATATTTCAATTTTGAAGCCCTTTTGTCTTTCTATGATTAGCCAGCAATGAACTATGAAGCCCCAAAGCCAATTGAAAAGGAGGAAGCAGTAACATTGACCGACTTGCAGGTTTTTACACTTTTTCTTGGATGCTTCTCTGCTCGATTACTTCAAAAAATAAAATTCCAGAACTGCTCTATAATTGATTATCAACAATATCTTAAAAGTAGAAGATGATTCATTATGATTAGCTAGTTTTTTGAATTTTTTTGTAAAGAATAATATATAAGAGTTATTACATGATGGGCAATCAGTAACGGCAAGTATTTTTTATCTAATGCAGAATTTTTTTGTGGATTACATCATTGGGGATATCTTGGGAATGTAAGTTTTATGAGAAATGCGGATACTTCCATGCATTCATTCATTTTCAATAATCTTTTACCTGTTAGAATTATAACAAACGCTCTAACTGAACTAGCTGCTATGTACTAGAGATAGAATTGTATTTAGGCATGAGTAATTTTTATCATATTTGCTTTTGATCTACTCTTTCTATCATAAATTTCAGATACGAAAATTTTTTCTTGTAAAGAATAAGCAAAAAAATTACATTGTATCAAGTTCAGCTTTAGAATTTCGCATAGAGCAAATTGATTTGGCAGTTCCCTGAGAAATTTGCTATACCTGAAATTGACCTCATGTCATTTTTTCCTTTAAAGGATTTGTATTGCTCATCTGATTCATGCCGATCAAAGTCCAGAGGGAGTTTTTTGCAACGAGTGTCAAGTACTTGCACCTTTATCTTCCAAAGCTGTTGATTTTGCAAAAACAGGGCAACCTGCTATTTTCCCCCTGAATCTTTCAGTGAAAGCTTATCCTCATTGGTTCATGCGTAGTGATAAGTTATCATATGTCTCTACCAGCATTCTAGCAGCGGTAAAAATGTTTATTTCCTATCATGTTCCCTCGAATATAAGAACTCAGTTTTATATTTGAATTCTCTTAGTTTTTTGTCATTTTTAGAAGTGTTGAGAATTTTCGAATACAACGCTGGTAGGGATTACTGTTAATTTGTTTTTCGATCGAGCAATTTACAGTTCTGTATGGCTAATAAATTTGTATAGCTATAAATTTTTAAATTTACCCTATGCAAGAGTTGTTGTGGTGCTTGTTCTATTTTTCTATAGTTAAAACGTGTTGTTATGAATTTTTTTATCAGAACTTTTTTTGGCATCTTAAGGTACTTTTCGTTTTTATGCATCGAATGAAAAAATACAATTTTTCCCCTTCTGAAAATTTTATAAAAAATTGCTTCATTTTTTTATTAAGAGGAATGTTCATTTCTTTCGAATGATTTTTTGTATTTTTTAAATAGATTTTCGATAGAGTCCACGAAGCTACTCAAATGGCGGATTTTGCTATGCGTTCAGAGGAAAAAATATCAAATCCCCGAACATTGGTGCTTATGAAGGGATATACGGTAGATGTGCTTACTGTAATCAATAGGATTTGACAATGCTTAAACAACGAATTCAGCTTTCAAACTAACTTTGAAAATTTTTATAAATATCATCTACTGAAACGACATGCATACATTCATACTTCAATTAAAGAGGAATATGTCATTTACAATCTTGCATCAAGTTTACATTTTACATCAAATGTTTCGATGAACTGATCTATTTATCATATATATATATATATGTTATGTGTTCAGAAATATGTGCAAGAGAGTTGGCAGACTTTTCAAATGTACGTTCATCACCTTCAGCAGCTTATGATTCAGGTTTGTGATTTTGATTACCAAACCTTCCTATATCGGACTTATATGTTTACATGTGGTTTTTTAGTTTGGAGTTTTCGATGAATCTTCGTTCCTTAGCGGCAGAATAGAACCAAGCCAGAAAAATTTTCGAGGAAGAAAAAACGGTGAAGCACAAAAAATCATGGAACAGCAAATCAGCTTTTTAAGAAAGTCCTATAGAACTCAATTTTTTGAAGAATTTGTAAAGGTAAAAATAAATGCCATGTAATATTTTTATCGAAAAGTCGCATTTGCCTTTTGACTTTTCTAAATTTATAGCTAGAAGGATGAAAAGTACTGAATTGTACCAATTTTCGTTTAGTTTCTTATATTTAAGTCATCTAATTTAAATGATATAGGCTGAGTTAATGCGCCTAAATTCTGAAAATTCTTTACATCAACTTGATTTTTTATTAATATTTTTGAAAATCGCTTTCTTGCAGGATGAGGACAAAGATGCAGCAAAAGTTAGATTTAGAGACCCGCAGGAAGTCCAGAAACTTCAGAAAGCATCAGCATGGTACTATGTTTCGACGAGCTATACTGATCGCGTTCATATAATGAAAAAGGCTACTGGAATAAGTTTCCCCTACATCGTTCACGATTTGATATGCTTGCTGAAATGGGAAGATGGGCGAACTCAACAAAAGTAATCCAGGAAAAGGACTTTCGCTTAAGTAAAAAAGTGATTGTTTTTAATTGTATTTTGATATAATAATGGACTGGACCTCATTTTGCTTTCATTTTACTGCTCATATATGTGTTCTTCAAGGAAAAAATCTAAAATTAATATTTTGTTCAGCATGAAGCGGAAATATCATGTATTTAATACATCTGTCTGTAAAATGCCTAGGAGTCGGTACACCCCCCTGCTAATCCCCCCTGCTAATCCCCCCCCCTCCGATGTTCACACCTAGTGGCGTATTCACTTTTTTATACTTTTGTTTGTCCAATTGGACAAGAGAACATACGCTCTGTAAATGAAGCTCTTTCAAGTTTTATAATATTATGTTTCTCCTTTACATAATTTGGTGGGAAATTACCAAGAAAGACTAATGTTATCTGAATTCTTGCATTATCAGTACGAGACATGTTTTTATTGCTTAATTTTGATCCAGAGACTGATGGTTGATGGATAAAGTCTCAGCTCAAGTTCACGAAATGAAAATAGTTCGTACATGCATATTTTTCTTGGTATAACATATTGCTGGAAAAATATTCACGAAGTGCATCTTCTAGTAATAAATGCATTTTCTGCAAAAAAGGTTCTGTTTGTAAATTTATGATCAAGGCTAAAAACTGAATTTAACAATTTTCAAATGAAAATGCAACTGTTTTTCATTAGACTAAGCACGCAGGTTTCTGGGGACAGTCTACCTGAAAGTTGAGATGGGTAGAGCATCAAATCAAATGATTACATGAGCAACTATATTTCATAGTTGACATAGGTCATGAATCAAATATAGCTACTGATATCACTTTCCTTCAAGGTTGTGATATTTTAAATCCCTACTTCAAATTCAAACGTACAAATTTAGTTTCTGATAATTCTAATGCTATGCATTACCTCTAATGCTATGCATTACCTCTAATGCTATGCATTACCTCTAATGCTATGCATTACCTCAAATGCATCATTTTAAAATGGTTCCTGTCAGTGCCTAAGTAACTCAGTGGGTGCTGTTGTCCAATCTTCTTGTATGATGCACGAATATAAGTGGAATTAGCGGAGATTACTGAGTTGTTGGAGATGCATTCTCATGTTCAACAGTATTTTATTTTAATCAACACTTTGGTTTCTTGAGTCATTTCTCTAGCCTCCTGTTTTGAGAGCATTGCTAATTTAGGGCATGATACCATTTTCAAGGTTTTTGGCCTTTAGATGTTGGTTGTGTCTTTTCCTTTCTCTTTGCACTAGTTAATACGCTCACTTAACTTTTTATTCTTGTCTTTGTTTGCTTTAATTCATTTATTATTATTTTGTTTCTGTCCTGCCCTTTGAGTTGTGTGGTAGCACTTAATTCTCTCTATTACTGTTTTTTACAAATAGCTAAACGTTTACCTACCATGGCTTTTTGCTTGCTATGTTCAGTTTTATATCTGCTTGTATTGATGCCTGCCTGCTAGTGTTTTATATGCAATCCAGTGGAGTAGACAGTTTTGATCAGAATAGTACTAAAGTGCTTACAAATATTATGGATTCATGCATACATCAAAGTTTTTTTAGCATTAATTCAGTAATACATGTATATGTATTGTTGAGATATTGTTACCCAACAACACTGCTATTAAAGAGTTTAAGATTAGATTGAGATGAAATACATTTTTTTGTAAATATAGTCAAATCTTTTATTCTGCTCATATGCAACCCTACTTAATGCATGACTTATTTTTACATTACAAAGTATTATGATGTAGAGAGGGTAAATAGTCATGTTGGGAAATTTTAAAATCATCTACATTCATAGAGTCAAAAGCAAGGACAGTACATGAAATATCCTTTGCTGATACACTATTTTGCAGAGAATAAGTTACAGGCATATATTTTCAGGCATTCCTAGCTTGAAAATATTGGATTATAGTTTTAGAGATGTTGCACGTAAACTGACAAAAATTTGTCTGCAAAATCTGCAGGGGATAAAGTTACTTTGAAGGAGATATTTGTGTACCATTACATGTCAGGAACCGTACAGTTACGGATCGGATTCAGTTATTATTGGCCGAGGACTCGGTACCAACCGAGTGACTCGGTTTTCAGCATTGAGTCATTATGAAATGTTGTTTGCGTTGCGAAGGTCACTTTTCGCAACGCTTGTGAGATAAGTTAATATACTGTTGTATTATTTTTCTTGATTTTCTTGCGGTACTTCTCAACCAGTTTGGGTGCAGTCCTCATATTACATCTATGTTTATGTTCCTGGATGTGGGATGCATGTAAGCATAGCTTTTCAACTACAAGTATATAGTCTAGTGAAATGTATGCATGAGTACATGTGTACGTTGTTTCTGTGTAAATAATATATTTATTTATAGAGATTTTTGTATACATTAATAGTTGTATTATTGCAAGCACAATGTAGTATTTAAGTCCAAATAGTTTAATTTATCAATTTATGCATCTATACTTTTTATATTTACTCTAAGAAATAAGTAAATGATCAACATTTTCTTTTAGTTTCACTTGTGACCGTAGTGACCAAGAAGTATTTAAATCACGTATTGTTGCAATTTCAAGTCAAGCAAAAATATAAAAATATGTTTTTGGGAGGGGGGGGGAATTTATTGGGTAAAAAAGTAGATTTGTAAAATGTTAATTGTCATATTAAGATTGCAGTATATTAAAAATTAAAAACTCTAATCTTGCATTAAAAGCTATCGTTATCATTTAAGCAGCATTTATTGTAAGAAGCATTATACAACTTTTTAGTAAATTTCTACTTGGACAAGTGTAGACTATGTTTTTACTGTTGAAATAAAAATTGGCTATTATTACTAACAAATATATTTGAAAGTTCCATTTATAAAAGACAAAAAAGCATATACTTAAATTTTTGCCTTATGTTTCTGTTAAGCAGCTTTGTACAGTAGAGTTTATCTGCACACTCAAATGCAGCTTACTCGGACTTAAGTCTACATCCAGTAATATAATATGCCATCACATCAAAACTGCTTCAAGCCAAGTCATCTAAGTATATTTTTTCCTAGAGATTGGCAAACACTAATGATCCACTTTTCATTGCCTAGTTTAATATAAAATCTTAGATTTCTTGTAATTCAAACTGCTTTGAACTTTCACTCTAACAAACATTTCGGAGAAAAATGTTTGGAAATTCAAACTGATCTAGTTAAGTAGGTGTTAGGCACGCCAACCAAAGACAAGAAATAAGATTAAAGAATAAAACACGTACTTTATTATCTGTGTTTCCGACA
>JAULBW010006427.1:0-17081 GCA_032358265.1 Vaucheria bursata | reverse complement strand
TTATGAAAATATCAACTGTTTTTGAAGGCATTGGAGGTCCACTAGAGTGTGTCATCTGTTCATTGGTCTCACATGCAATCAATTTTATAAATTGCTCAAGTATTGTTCTAGAAACTTATTCTGTAACTGCATATTCAAATAAAACCTAAAATCAATAAATTTTACAATTAATATCTCACAAATTAATTGTCAACTAAATTTATTTAATAAGTCCAGCACCTTGAAGCGTTAAAAAAAATTGTGCAACCAGCATCTAAATGTTCAACACTCTCTCTTCATTTGTCTAAAATAGTTCTTTTTCAAAATGTTATTTATTGATATTTTGATGATGGATCAATTGTGAAATCTTTGGTAATAAAACGGGAATATTAACAAGATTAGAGTTATTGCCAAAAAAATATAAGTTGACAAATAATTGTAAATGTTGATATAAATAATTTGTATTAAAAATTATCACAAAAAAACTAATAATCATTGAAGTAATTAAATAAAATGCCTTGCAGGAAAGAGGTCATCACAACAAAATTTACATCATACAATGATTAAACCATGCACTGATAAATAGTAAAACTGAAAAATATATGTAAAAATACATTTGGTCATCAAAATCTGTCTCATTGCATTAATCAATCTTCATGAAATTTTGATGGATCAAGTCAATAAGTCTCAAACCTTAGGATTTAAGCTATTCCTGTTCTTCTTGCTCTGTTGCAGTCCTTTATTTAAAGTGAACGCTTACCTAATAAAATATTACCAGCAATCATATTTTTAGCAAGCTGCAAGCTTAATATACATGTGATTTTTTAGCCTCAATGTTATAAATTTATTTATCCTGTTAAATTAGCTTTTTTATGGCTTATGGAAGGCCATGTGATCAATTTATCTAAGGTGACTAACATTATCTTATCCTATGTAACTTAGGGTGACTCCTATAAAGGCACAATAAATATTGTTCTATAAATCAATTGTTCTTTTGACATTGAAATGTCATAAAATCAAGAGTTTTAAAGTCACATAAGTTACATACATTAACACCTTATTAGGGTCAATAATTAACCCAGCATAAAAAAATTACAAGTTTGAATTTAAAATATTCTGTTAAATTTAAAATTACTGTTAGGAATTAACTTGTTAACGGTTAAATTTGTGTTATAGCTGTGGAATTCTGTTTTATGGCAAGTCATTGTTCTGCATTCTAAGTTTATGGCAAGTCATTGCTGGATTTTGGTGACAAGCTAAGTTTAGGATTTATGTATTGCTGTGAAGTATGTTCACTTCCAGCAACACAATTTATGTCTGTGTAAATATTCTCTTTGTTTTTAGTCTTGAGTCATATTTGTAAACATATTCATAACAATTACTCTGCTGCTATTATATAACTTGAAGAAAATTCATACAAGAACTGCTTTAAATTGTTTCAATGTCAGTTCAATGATTGACTGTTAGGAATTAACTCCCTTAGGGATTAATTTTATTTTTATAGCTGCATTGAGTTTTCATTCAAATATTTATGACGTTCCAAGTAAATTGGCTGCACAGATGCCAGTAGGGTTATATATTTTGTTGTGTTGATAGAGTTAGCTCACCTCTATCAACACAATTAGTGCATGATAAATATGCACATTTCTGCCACAGTTTCCTGTATTCTGTTGTGTTTCATGTTTCTAAGAATGAAAATGAACAGAAAAATGAAGATGGATAAAGAGCAATAGCAAATAAGGAACAAAAAAAGAAAGGAAAGCAAGTGTATGAACTTTTGTGTGTTTTTACTAATAAATGAAAACAGACATGAAACATAAAAGAATTTTTTATGATTAGTTTAAACTTGATGGCTTGATGCACTCTCATTAGTTGGTTTGTGGAACATAAAGTAAGAATACAGTACAAATTCTCATTGGTTGATTTGTGGAGAATTAAAAAAAAATACGGAACAATATAGAACATGCAGATCTAAAGAACAATTGCAATCTTAACACTGAGTTACTAAAAGTCACCATTTATACATTTTTTTGTCACTTTTAGGTTGGAAAATGCAAATAAAAAATAGTACTTTCTAAAGCTAATAGTGTTATAATGGTTATGTATATTTTAAACTTGTAGAGCTTGGCTTTACACATTGACCTTTCAAAGTAATTGAAAAATTTACACTTGCCTTGATATTTGAATTTTCAACATTTACAGTGAAGAAAGTAAGCTTATTAAGCAAATATAACTGGCCTAAATCAAAATATTATTATGATTTTTTAAAACCCAATGGATTGGTGCAATGTAGCATTGCGCTCTATTATTATGTATGCAAAATTTGAAGATTCTCAATTACTGGGCTGATTTTTACTAGAAACTCTTCTATGATTTGGCACTGTATTATGCTGTAGTAGTGGACAAAGTATTGAAAGAAAAAGTTCATTGCAGTTGTCTAATGGTAAAAATCTTCAGAAAATTGAATTGTTACCTATGCTTAGTATACTTGAAAAAAACTATGGGTTAAGATTTAATGCCAGAGTGAGAGTTTTTCAGGAATTCCTATAACCATGATGGATTTAAACAATCTTTAAAATTTACAGCTTCCACTTAAAATTGCGAAAAATTCTTAAATGTATATTTTCATATTTTTCAGATTACTTCTAATCAAGCCTCAAGCATATGTTAATGCATCTATAGATCATAAATAACATCTTAGCTTTTGATAGGATAAAGCAAAAACTCTGCTAGCCTGCAATTTGTCTTGTGAAATTGAAAGAAGATTATTCTGAACAGTTTACAGCATCTGCAATATTCTTCGTACCAGAATGTCACTATTTGCAGAGAGTTTACGATATTGCATGTTTGTGAAGTGCGCATTAATGTTTGCAGTATGGGAAAAAAATAATTTTAGATGATCGTTGAAATTATCCACCAGCATTAATTCAATAAATGTTATATCAAGTTTATTCATATTGGACTTCTTCGGGCGTAATGAAAAATGAAGCTGTCTATAGAAGTATAAAAATATCAAATAATGGCTAAAAAAGGGTGGGTTGATTTTCAATGTTCACCACAATTCCGTGATGAACAAAGAATATTGTTCAAGGACTGCAGATGCTCTCTCCAATAAGGAGATATGAATACATATTGATTCCACCAACAAAGAGAAATTGTTGCTGATGGTACTTTTGTTTTTTAAAGATTAAACAGCATATGCAGGGATTTTCGATACCCGAGAATGATTTTCGCGTTTCATAGGCTACATGTGCTTTTTGATACTAGCAGTTGTAAAAAGTTATGCTTTAAATTTTAGTGGTAGGTTTTTTTAACTAAAATGTAGTAAGTTTGTGAAATAATTTTAGAGATGACTTAGCCAACATGGCCCCTAATTACTTGGAATGACAGATACAACAATAATATTTGAGATTTTCATTAAATAATTATTTTTTTTATGGAAAACAAAAAATTCACTGAATATGTCGATTTAAAAATTGGAGCTCTTCATCGTTACAGAGCATTATTCGTTAGATGTCTACCTTGACCCTTGAATTATGTCAAACGAAAGGTCAAAATTGTCGAAATGCACACGAAAAACTGTTCTTTTCATGTATATATGTACGTAAAATTCAGCTTGAACTTTCATTCGGGAAAAGTTTCTGGGGCCAATGTAGGAAAGCAGTTATTTTTCGGACAAATATACAAATTTGATCCAAATATTAGAGAAAGAGATATTTTCATATGGTAGAAATTAAAATCCTTCTTTTAAAATATCAAAAAGGTAGCATAAATTTTAACAACTAAATGTTCATTACAAATTAACAAAAAATATGCTTTTAAATACAATTCGATTCTGTGAGACCCCGAATAGCAGATACTGCCCGATCTACCTCATCTTCCCCCACATTTAAATGCGTCACAGCTCGAAATGCCTGTCCATTAAATCCGTAGCCTCCCCCAACTAAAACTCCAAATTCTGTTTTAAGTTTACTCATAAAAATCTCATTATTTTGTAATTTTGATACATTGAAGTAAACCATGTTTGTGGATGGCAAGTTAGAATGGATTACTTCAACTCCAGGGACTTTTGACAGCTTTGATGAAAAGGTACTTGCTAATTTATGGTCATCGCTTAGTCGAGAAAAATTGTTCACAAATGCTTCTAATCCTGCAGCAGCTAAAACTCCAGCCTAAAAAAATGGGTATAAATCAAATAATGTAACTTATATATATATATATATATGTATTTAAGTAATACCTGACGCATACCCCCTCCTAACCCTTTTCTGAGTCTCCTCGCTTTAGCAATAAATTTACTGTTTCCTACTAGCACAGACCCAACAGGCGCACCCAACCCTTTACTCAAACATATGCAAGCAGAATCACATCCTAATAACAATCGCTTTATTGTTGTACGCTGAGCAATAGCAGCATTTGCTAATCTTGCACCTATAAAAGTTACATTTGCCACTGAAAAATAAATTTTCCATGCTAGAAGATAAATTTTCCACCGAAAAACTATATTTCCACTGATAAATAACATATCCATTAAAAACATCAAAATAATTTGCTATAAATTCTTTAGACTCGAAATGGCATGTAATAGCTGTTGTAACCTTTGATAAATTGTTCTAAAATTGGCCTTTCAGCAAAATTGAGTTATCCTCTTATGAGCGTAAAAGCCATTGAAGTATGCGCTTTCCTCTCAAATCTTCTATCATTAGTACCATATTACTGCTACTAAAATCCTTCAATTGAATAGCAGCATTCGCCCAATCCACTAAAAAACTTAGTATCGATTTTATGTCTAATATAATCGAGTAGTATATAATCAAGAAGATAAATTTTCACTTTTTTTAACTTTTCATAAATTATGAAGAAATTCAGCTATTTTATAAACTCCCCCCCCCTAAAAAAAAGAATGTATGCACTTGCCGTCAATATGAAGTTTTAAATCATTTTTCTTTGCAAACTCGGATGCTTCATCTAAAAAGCTTACTGGTAAGGGTCGACCTCCACACCAATTTTGTGTGTTTTCTAGAGCTAAAAGCTTAGTTCTAGGACAATGTACATCGTCTTCTCGAATTGCAGAATAAACTTCATTCAAATTTATTGTTCCATCGGGCTTATTGGGCACACAGGCATATGAAACCCCCATAAATGCGCTCGCACCACCGGCTTCATACAAGTACATATGACTTTTCGAACCTAGAATGACTTCTTCGCCGCGTCCACAATGAACACCAACAGCTATTAAATTTCCCATTGTTCCACTAATACAAAAAATTAACGAAAAATGAAGTGAAAAGGCATTTTATTATCGACCAAAGATCACTTTTTTACATTTACAAATGAAATATCACATGATGCATATTTTATTAAGTTACTTTTTTATCTTGGAGTTTAATATTTTCTGTAATTATTTTGTGGTTCTCAAATGTTTGTACATATTATAGAACCTTTTACTAATTAAAATATTTCAATTGTTAAAAGAGTAAATTTCACAGCTATTAAAATATATTACTCGAAATAATTATGCATACATACATACAACAAAACTCATAGGCATGGAATGGACTTCAATTGCAATTGAATATCAATGGTTCCACTAACACAGAAAAAGTAAAAAAAAAAGCTGATGGTATTCCATAAATCGATGATGCTTAAATATTTATTCTATTATTTGATGATAGCGTTTTGATTATGTATACCTATGTCTGTAAGGATTCCGATACATTCAATTAACTGCTGTAACCGACGGTTTTAGTTTTTGGAATATCTATTGCACAGCAAATATTTTAAGTACTTAAAATATACTATTTCAGTTAATGATCTATATGTGCAGACAGAAATTACTTTGAGTATAGCAAATTATTTGCATTATCGGGATAGATTTGTCATACCCAAAGTTTACTATTATGAAAAACTACTTTACTATACACCAAAGATAGCACATTGGAATTTACAATTGAACGGTCACAATTCATTACAAAAATTTATATAGAAATAGTCACGTAAGTAAAAAATAAACTGTAAAAATTTAAAAATGCATAAATATAACAATGGGAAACTATGCATGTTTCAATAAGCTATTTTCTCTTTCATTGAAATATTGTCAACTGTTATTGTTTTGTGGATCTTAAAAAATGCAGTTTTTCTATGGACAATTATTTAATATATCTTCAAGCTCAATAATTCTGACAAGCTTTGAAAATATGAAGGCCTCTGATTATGTGAAAATTAGTGTATTAGCTGGATAGTTGATAGTAGTACTAGGGAATACTTTAAATTCAATTTTTATTCAAAATCCATGTTAAGAATAATAAATCATCGTTGGACTTATTGCGAACACATTTTACAGGATCAATGGTCACCAGAAAATAAGCTTTAAAGCTACTATTTCTTCCATTATCAATAAACATACACTTCAGCATCTGAAGATGGTGTAATTTTTAGCCATAAATTCACAGAATTATCAAAGACATGGAAAATAAAAAAAATAATTTTTTTTATCCAAGATTCGGAGGCAAAATGTCTCTAATTCAGACTTAGGAAGTGTTGAAATAAAATTGGAAAAAGAAAAAGTGCATGGAGAGCAATCGACTTGATAAAAACTACTAAAAACCAAACTGTACTGCAAAAAATGAGAGGAACTTATGTAATACGATCAAAATATGATATTTTAGTAATATTTTGTGAACTGGATGAGTCCAAGATATCATATTCATTAACGTTCTAGTCATAAAGCATCGATGTACTTCAGAAGCATCGTATAGCACGAATGAATTACCTAGGCACGAACAAAGCCGATTCCATTCCAGATATATATGCTGCGAATTCTTCGAGTTTATTCACAGAAGGATCTACGACCGTTTCTAGAGCTCAATTCATTCAAGACATGACTTCTAGTCAAATTTAAAAGCGTACCTTCGCCATATACATCGTCGCCAACATCAGCACGAAGCATTGCATTTCTCATATTATCACATGGCTTAGTTACAGTGTCGCTCCTGAAATCAGCCAAACTACTCCAATGCGACTTTAATGATATTGAGAATAGCTTAATATGGTGGGAATTAGTGCATCGCTTGGCGATCTTGACACAAGGATGAATCATCGTTAATTATTTGGAGAATTTAATAAGAACCTAGCAACACACGACTCAGAAAAATTAATACAAATCCCTACCAATTTCGAAGACCCGTAAAACTTAAAAGCTCATTTGAACCGTTTAAGAAATTTAGACAGATCCTCTCGAAATATGAATCTACTCCAGCTTACGAAGCCATATTTTTACATGAAAGCTCATTCTGCCTTTCTATTATCCATTGGAAAATGTTTTGAGAAAAGACATATATCATTTATGGTTAATTCAAACAAGAACTGCATGTCACGCATTTACCCACAAAATTAGGATAGTATCAAATATTACTACATTTGTATATGAAGTAACTGCTAGGAATTAACTCCCTTAGAGATTGTTTCTCTTTTTATAGCTGCATTGAGTTTTCATTCAAATATTTATGACATTCCAAGTAAATTGGCTGCACAGATGCCAGTAGGATTATATATTTTATTGTGTTGATAAGATTAGCTCAATTATGTTAACACAATTAGTGCATGATAAATATGCACATTTCTGTCACAGTTTCTTGTATTTTGTTGAATTTCACTTTACTAATAGAATTAATAAATTTCATTGAGTATATCAAATGAACTAGGAGAGCATATTTGTACTAATGTGCATTTCTTACAATAAAGTTTTTTTCACTGAAACTAAAAGTCTATGAGTACTGAACATCTTACATAAATGATAAGTGCTGTATTAATTTATAGCGGTCAGTTTTAAATGCAAATACTTTTGAATATGTCAAAAACTCTGCACATTTTAGTACTAAAAGTACACCAAAAGCACATGAAATTAAAGTACTAAAATAAGTAGCTGCATTTATTAGAAAGATATAATCAAACATTTAAAAGACCTTAAAATTATCAATCATTTGGTTTAATAGTCATGAAATTCTGTGATGGCCATGAAGTTAATACATTTTAGTATTTCATGCATTTGCATGTTGCCACTAAAATGTAACATATCAACATAATACCATGAACAAGTTTTCACGATATTCTGAGTTTACATGCTCTTCATTGAGCTATCCTTCAGTTCCAAAAATAAATTTATCTACTTCTCTAAGTGCACAAAACTACTAACAATTTTCTATTTTGTAAATACTGAGAAATTTGACAACTGCTGAAATCACATTTTTTTATAATTCTTCTGCAACATTTCTTTATAACTGGGCTATAGTTACATTTTTTAAAACTTGTTACAATGGACTATGGATTTTTTCATTTGGGTATTTCATCCTACTAAGCTGTAAAGTGCTATTTTATAGTACTGATTATTATGTAACAGTTTCTTTTCTAAAAATGATTGAGATCTTGAACTTTTTGTAGATGAATATATGACCTCAATATATTTTATTCTGTTCTGTAAAAAAAGTATGATAGTGTAACCTAAATGGCACATCTTCTGTACTTTTTTGCACCATTAACCTATACATTTTTTTATGCTACTCTAACTCTGAAATCAAAACAAATTCTTCATGGGCTCTATATGATTAGCAAATAATTGTACAGATATTACTATCTAGTTTAACCAATAATGTATGGCACATTGAGTCTCTTGTTTATAATAAGTTTGCAGTATTTTTATCAGTAAAAAACTATAGCACTTTTTTTACCTAAATTTTGCATAAATACAATTAAGAATTTAATATAAAATATATATATTTTACGTTCTATACTAAAAATATAATAATATAATTTCCATTGCATGCCATAATTTTTTCAGTTTGTTTTGTATGGTTAATGTCATTTCCATCAGGTTTGATCTAATGTAAAAATGTTTTCAAGTAATTTGGTAAACTTTGAACTTAGTTCTGCACATTATAATACAGAGCACAATGTTTCAACTGTAATATATTTTGATTTAAAACTTTTAAATGTGATTGCATTAAGTATTTTCTTTAATATTTTAGAGGTCGGTCAGATTTGTAGGATAAAAAAGCAAAATAAAATGAGCAGAATAAAATGAGTATGTCACAAGCAGGTAAGAGCAATAAACAAAAGGCATAAGAGAGCACAAACAAAATAGAATACAGTATTATCTAGTTATCACAAGCATTGCAAAGAGTAATCTTTGCAGCACAAAACAATTTGGGCAATAAACATACTTGAGTTGCTTGGTACCAACCGAGTCATTGGCCAATACCCTCTGGAACTGATTGCTACAGTACCTAACAGTTCCCCCTCCAGGCCGAGTCTTCCAGTTCAGTGGGTGGTCTTGTCAAAATTGAAGTAATAGATCTCTGCAATCAGTAAGGTTTTGTTCCGGTTCCTATTTATTGTTTGGTGGACCATAACCTTTCCATGAAATTAAATATCAAGTTTCACCACTAATTGTTCTTCTGTCTAAAATGTCTTTGACTTCATAAAATACCCCAGCATTGTCAACCAATAGTGAAGATGGATTCTTATTTGTGCAGCCAATCAACTTGCTTTGTTTCTTTATTAACAATAATGATACATAGAATACATTGTGTATACGCCCGAATGATTGGGGTAAGCCAAGTTCATAAGTGACCAGATTGATGCATTTAGAAATTTTAAAGAGACCAAATTATTTCCAATCCAATTTGCAACATGGGTGCTTGGTTGGAACATTTTGACAATTCAGAAGTACTAAATCAACAGCTTGGAATTTCACGACATTGTTTATAATCTGCATATTGCTTCATTTGATTTGTAGTCTATTCTAACTGCATTTTCATCAAACAAAGATTATCTGTTATCCATGTGATCCATATCATAATTGTTTGAGGTGTATCAGGTGGAAGTTCAGTCTCAAAATTAGTAACTGGGTTAAACCCGTAAATAGCCATGAACAGAGACATTTTTATTGAGTCATGACAGTGGAATTGTATACAATTTTGGCGAGTGATAAATTTGATACCCAATTAGTCTGATCTGGATCAGCATATATATGTAAGTATTGTTTGAGTGTTTGATTAGTTTGTTCTGTCTGTCCATCGGATTGGGGATGGAATGCACTGAATAAATTACACTGAATGGTAAAATTTTGAAGTATGACCTTCCAGAGTTTTGAATTGAATTGTGGTCTCCAGTTGGAGACAATGTCACTGGGTATGTCTTATATTCGAACAATATTATTCATGAATAAGGTTGATAATCCCTCTGAAGTAATAATCTTTGTACAGAGAATTGAATGTGCCATTTTAGAAAATCAATCTATCACAACTAGAATTTTAATTGTATCCATCTACAGGCAGGAATTCAGTTATGAAGTCCATTGAAATTGAGAACCAAGGTTGAGGGGCTACAGATAGGGGTTGTAACAGGCTTGCAGGTTTCATTTGGATTTGCTTTGCATGGGAGCAAATATTGCAACTTTGAATGCAATCATTGATATCTTTTTTCACTAAAGGCCACCAGTACGTGGTTGACAAATTGAAAGGCTTTTTTGGCTTTAAGGATGACTCGCTAAGACCTTGTCATAACACTCATATAAAATGGTTCTATTCATCACTTGGGGTACAACAATTTTTCCCAGAAAGTATCATGTATTGTCAGTTAATGTACTAGTACCTTTAGTCTACAGTCTATTGGTGTCCACATTGTCCTTCTGATCTAAAACAATTTCATCTAATAAAGTCCCTTCAGATAACTTTGTATCCATTAGTACAAACTTGTCCTTGTTTAATAAAGTCTTGTTTTGTATCTGTACATGTTTATCATCTACTTGATGCTGATTGTCGTTATGCCTAGATAGCAAACTAGGTTTTCTGCATTCATTTCCCACTTGATATATAATAGTGTAACTAAAATTGCTCAGGAATGTTGACCAGCACACTTGTATTCAGTTTAATTTCTTACTAGAAGTGTAGTATAAAAGGTTCCAATGGTCTGCACATACCTGTATAGATTCTTCATTGCTTAATAGTAACATGCGCCATTGATAAAAGCAGGCAATAATTGCCAACAGCTCCTTGTCATGTATCTTGTAGTTGATTTCAGCTGGTGTAAGTTTCCTTGAATAGAATGCAACTGGGCGCCAAGCATTACCATATGCCTGTAACAATATATTGCCTATTGCAAAATCAGTGCATCCATTTCCAAGATGAAAGGCTTCATTGTATCAGCATATACTAATATATCACCATGCATGGAAGCTTTACATAGTTTAGACATCAAAAGTTTGTTAAATGAAAAAGAAAGCAACGCACAAAACAAACAAGATAAATACAGCAAACAAAAACAATAGTATAAAATATAATGTATTATGCGGGAAGGAAGCTTCCCTGAAACTAACAACAATACTCTACACAGTAGCAGGGTAATTGTGATGAAAACAGAGAAGAATGTGTCAAGACTAACAAATTGTATTGAATGTAAGCCAGAAAACCAGAAGAATATAACACAGAGATACTGTACGTTCAACACTATTTCATTAATCTTAATTCATGTGTTGACAAGAGTGAATCTTGTCAACATTTTCAACCTAAGCTTGCACATACAAATTAAATTAGATTGATATAATTACAAATCCCTGAAAGAATTGCAGATAAATAAAACAATACACGGCAAAAACATATTAGATCCTGACAGAATGAGAGATGTTTATAATTGATCAATGTTGAGCACGGATTGGCCAGATATTGAATTATGGGATTACTTGGTTGAACGTTTGTCGGAGATGTCGGTTTGAGAAACACCAAGAAAATACTTTGGAATAATAAAAGACGGTGTAGACGTTAAAGATGTGGAAATTGTTGGAAGGATCTTTTTTGTGTGTAGCATTATAGATAAGGAGTGTACCCCTCTATTGTGACAAAAAAGACTATGCTATCTATTTGTCTATACTTGTATTTTGGCTATGTTTGTTTAGAACTGATTAAGGTTAAAATAACTCGTCTCAATTGTGTTGGTAAGATTCATTCTTGGCAACACATGATATAAATTAATGATATATACAGTTATACATGCTTCTGTTTTGCATTTCTTGTTCTTTGTGCAATGAATGCGTTTGCAAACAAGATGCAAAACTGCTACAGCAAAGAGTATATTTACACAAACATAATTGTGTTGCTGAAAGTGAATATTATTTATACCAACACACAAGTTCTAATCCTAACCCGTCACCACAGTCCAATATGTAGAACAATGACTTACCATACAACAGAATTCCACAGCCATATAATAAAGTTGACCCTTTAAGGAGTTAATTCTTTACAATATTACACAAAAACAATATTCAGGAAAGATAGACTAACATAATATCCCTGACAAAGTATCATTTTTTATGCATGTTTCTGTCAGGATCTAATATGTTTTTGCCGTGTATTGTTTTATTTATCTGCAATTCTTTCAGGGATTTGTAATTATATCAATCTAATTTAATTTGTATGTGCAAGCTTAGGTTGAAAATGTTGACAAGATTCACTCTTGTCAACACATGAATTAAGATTAATGAAATAGTGTTGAACGTACAGTATCTCTGTTATATTCTTCTGGTTTTCTGGCTTACATTCAATACAATTTGTTAGTCTTGACAGTTTTTAAATTTTAGAATGTATCAGTTTAAAGTTCTAATGACTATTTTTCTAATCTATTGTTAAGACTTCAAGGATAGAAGTAGAACAGAGTAAGAATTCTGAGATTTGTTGAAGTAAATGTTTACACATGCTAATATCAAATCATTCTAGTCAACACAGAAGCTCTAGCAAGTAATAAAACATGCCAAATTGTATTTTACTCTTGCTCTTTGTTTGGTCCTAACATCTATGAGCATGCATAGTAGTAAAGATTTTGCTCTTCTAATAGAACAATATTATGGCAAAAAATATAGCTGACACTCTGCATGCTATGTTTAAAAGTATATAATTGTCTTTCACTCAATATTTACCAAATATTTGAATAGCACTTTATAACGCTACAACTACACGTATGATTTATAATTGCTAGAAATAGTTTGTTTTGCTTTTAGACTGGCAAGTACTTGATTTTGACTATATTGGCCGTTATAGATAGTAGATTGAATATACATGAGAAATATGCATACAAAAGGTAAATAAAAATTACAATTGAACTAAACATTTAAATTTTATTTGCAAATAATAGTAAACAGTAATGAGCTGAATAAATACTGAATTGAAAACCATACTATGCCAAATATAGGTTCAAATTTTGAAAGTGTTAGTTTTAAATGTGATAACTTATTTTGGTGGTTTAAAGAGATTTGCTGCATCCAACCTTTCTGTAGTTTTATATTTGACTGAATTTGTACGGGAACTGAAATGAGTAAATTTTCCATATTATAGACTATTTCATTTCCAATGATTAATGTTTCCATTGATTGACCAACAAAAGACTGGATAGCACCATTTTGGTTGAAGAAAATGTTCAGAAAGCATGGAATATGTAGAGGTTACATGAGTAATGAATATATCTCAAAAGCAATTGCGATATTTTTTACTGTACGAGTTATACATTTTTTTAGTTGATATTTTGGAAATCAGCTTCTGGTAAGACTTTAGTAGCTTATGTCAAACATAATTTGCATACATCATGCAAATTACTTCCAAACAACATTTTTTTAAGTTCATCAACCAAGGTATGACCCGAAGCTGTAATATTTTTAATCGAATATATTCGATTCAACAGTAATTTTTGGTGCAACTGACAAAATTAGTTTTACTGATACAGTTAATGTTTATTGTAGATGTACGTATGTGTTCATTTCCTTTATAATAGAGATTTCTTTACATTTCAACGTGTGCAAATTTATTCAAATTTTGACCATGATGCAAATATAATAGATTTCAATTTCTTCATTAACATATATAGCATCTTTTGTTAACATGCATCATAAGATAAAATCAGAAAATCACTAGGTGTTCTCTTATGAACAAATAAAAGCTGTTGGCCAAATATTTGCTACGCATCATGTTTAAAAATTCGAGAAATAGCGGGTTCTTTATTTAAAGTTGCTGAATGTTTTGTGCTGATTAAAGCCATAGAAGGTGTGTCCATTAGTAGGTCTTCCTGCTGTAACATCAACTGATATGTTGTACAAGGTGATGATTGCTCATGCCATTAGTTCACGACCTCATGAACTTACTAAATTTTAGTAGTACTAGTTTTGAAAGATTAAAATAAAGTACTAGGTATTAAAGATATTGCTGAAAATCCATCGTATTACTACGCATTAGCTCAGTTTTTTCTAGAACATTATCACGTGTGCATATGAAACAAATGAATTTTACCAAAAAAAGTAGGATATTAATGAAATTTTTATAATTGGTAGAACAAACATTTAAGCAAATCACATAAATTTATGCGATTCAAGTCGTTCTATCCACTCAGACGTACAGGTATGAATCAACTCTAGTGAGCCATCTTCATACATCTATTTCAGAACGAATGCCTTTGTATGTGCAAAGAGACGTATCTACAAAAAAATATACATATTAAAAAAATTAATATCATCTTTGTATTGGCATAAATTATATCAACTATTCTACAGCTAGCAAATTTGTATACTCTAGCTAACAAGTTTTTATGCCTTAGTTAGCAAAACAAGTAAGATAGGCTAGGCTATGGTATATTTGGGAAGCAAATGAGATAAAATAAAATTGCTAGCAATAGAAATTTTCAATATTTTCTAATATATCGATCGACATATTTTTATACCACTATATACATGGGTAAATTGTAATCTTACAACATTTTTTTTTAATTGATGCAATGTATTTACGTTTAACTCACAAATCAAATGCATACTTTTTTAATTGATGCAATTTATTTACGTTTAACTCACAAATCAAATGCATACTTTAAAATTTCAGTAATTTAATTGGCAGGTATATTCCAAATTGATTTAACTTTAATTTAATATTGGTTTTCTGAGAAAAATATTCAAGAAAAATTTCTATAGCCTTTCTTAAAAAATGAATAATGCACTTGGGAAAGTAGAGTAAGCTACTCAGTATCTACATAAATTAATATAAAATCATGCAATAAATTTTTCTACCTCGAGGAAGTCAGTTCAATTACAACCAGTATGAGTTGTAATAGAAATTTCAAAATCAGAACTTTTCAATAAATTGCCTTTTAATGAATATTCATTTAAAGCAGACTAACGAAAAGGCCATATTATGGCTAAGATCAGCTCCAGATGTACAATTTCATTTGGTGGCCTCGAAAAATTATGTCCAAAGTTTATTTATTAGATAGATAATAATCTGAATCCATTTTCTATTTAATTATTTTAATCTAAAGTTACCTTTAAAGGTCTTTCAGCTTTATTTTCGACAATTAAAGGGGCACGATGTGATGCTGGGAAAGGAGCAGAATTATTTTCAAGGTTTTGAGATATCCTAGGGCTTAATACAGCTGAAAATTTGCTTGAAAATCGTAGCCGAGATGGTGATTCTTGTCTAGATTTAGTTGAATTGGCCTCTATTGGGGCCCTCCCAAGAGATGTCCATTGAATTTGGTTTTGAATTGAGGGTTCCAAATCGTTTTCTTCAAAATTTTCCTCCTCTTTTGCACTTCCTTTTAGAATTATTGCCTGTACTTAACAAATTATGCATATATTAGCTGCAACCATTTCAAATTTAATGTGTTTTGTTCACCAAAATACAACTACTATGGGGTTCTATTTGAATATACCCCTATGAACCATTTAGCTTTTTATTTTTTTTAACTAAAAGCTTGAATAAATGCTGACCTGTGACCTATAGAAAATGAATTATATATAATTTGAACTGTGAGACAACTAGAAAAATTCTACTATCAATTTGAATTATGTCTTGCCATTTCATATGGATTTCTATCATTATAAAAATTTGTACACAAAGTTGTCAACCAAATTTTTTTCACTCGAATTTAAAATAAATTATTTCTTGTAAAAGCTTTTGCAGTAAATTGAAAGATATGATGAACCTGTCAGGGCTACTTATTTATTTCATTATACCTAAAAATCTGACTCTGCCCAGTATGACTTTTTGTTTATTTGTTTAAGTGAAAATTTGTTACCTTCGGCGCTTAATATGCATCAAACTTATTAACAATCATTACAATCAATTTTGAAATAATAGATATGAACTGACAGCAGAGATTGAAGCAAATGCAGACTTTGGTACAACTTATAGCAAGAGTACATTTCAGAAAAATACTTGATTGTATCAGTACAAGTTGAGTTTTACTATCAACCAATGATATGACTTCTGACAGCTCTTATCGAATATTTAATCAAATTCTGACCATTTACTTTACTGCTAATTTTCTCTTGGCCAATAATAACTAACCTAGAGTACTCGAACACTGAGCAGTAACTCAATCTATACTAACTCAAACTAATTCTTTTTATTTGCCTCTTTTACTGATTAAATAAGTCTGCGTCAACTTAAAAAAATGGCGTCCTGCCAGAAGTTAATTTTCCTCCAAAAATAACCACCAGGGAGTAAAAAATTTACAAATTATTAAATTTAATTTACAGTTTATTAACTGCCAATAATAACTATTATTTCTATACAGTTTAAGAACAGTTCACAGGTCAATATTTTCAATTGAGCTAGAGCAATAGAATGTAACATACTATTCATGAACAGTTCATAAGCAAGTCAGAGGTGAAAATTTTATGTGAAATTAATATTACATTAAGAAATTTACAGTCTATGAATAGTGCACAAGTCAAATCTAACTATAAGATTCAAATTGGAAGATACATCTTAATAAAATCACTTTATAAATAGCTCAAATTCAATATTACAATTATGTTAAAGTTACAAAATGTGTTGACAGTTCATGAACAGTTCACAGTTTATCACTTACCTGTGATTTTGGCGGAAGATAAATAACCATTGTACTGATAACATTATCAGCAGAGCGACTTTCTCTTGTATTTATTGGTGAATGGTTAATCGGAACCATTTCGGGACCCATAGGAGACATAGCATCCCCTGAAGAGACTCTAGTAGACTTATCTACTTCAAAAAACTCAGCACAAGCTAAAATTTGATGTAACTGTCGGAGCG
>JAULBW010006416.1:0-17086 GCA_032358265.1 Vaucheria bursata | reverse complement strand
GTTATGTTGATAGAATGTTCTCACTTCTATCAACACAAGTCAGTAAATGTAATGTGCATGTTTCATTCTTGTTCATTTATTTTGCGTTCCTGACAAAGACTCAGCTTTCAACAAAAAATTTTACTTACATCAAGTGTTGCCATGTGGAATATGAGAAGAAAGAGATGGTCTTCCTAGATCAATGCCATATTAAGACCTTAAGACCATCAATTAAGCTTAAGTTTAATTAGAAAAACTGGGTCCTTTCCAAATCATTCAAAAGATCAATCCAGTGGCTTACCGCTTGCAGTTACCTCATTCAATGAAATGGTTACACAATGTTTTCACATTTCATTATTACACCCTGTCAAGAACACCTATTTAAGACCCACTCAAGCTAAACCACCTCCAGTTATTTTGGATTGTAGCAATTATAATTATGAGGTTGATGACATATTGGATGGCAAGAAGACAGGTAGACATTGGTAACTTCTGGTTTTGTAGAAAAGATACTCAGCCAAAGAGAACAGCTGAAAGCTCAAGAAGAATATTGTGAACTGTGACAATTTGATCCAAGAGTTTAAGCAACAGTTTGGTTCCATTCCCAAATCTGCAGCTAGGGGGGTAGCTGTCAGGAATTAACTTATAATATAAGTTAACTCCTTTTTCTATTTTAGCTGCAGATGTTCCTATTTGGAACATTCTTTATTTTATGCTAGTAACATTCTCAATAAGTGGCTAGCAATATTATACTTAAAAAATTATTGATGCTGTGTTGGAGAAGTGCAATCACTTCTCACAATACAGGTCAAGATATAGTGCATATTTAAGCTGTTACTCTCTTGCATTGTTTGCCTGTTTGTTGTGCGTCATGACGTTTTGTAAAATTCATCCTAAATTTACTGTTTTTTTTGTGCTACCAAAAGTTAGTTGTTAAATATTGATGCTGCATTGCAGTGCAGCTGAACTTCCTAATAATAATATATATGCCATCAACAACTTCATTTTCATGGCTAAAAAATGATCATTGTTAGGGCATGGATTAACTTGGAATTAAACTGATTTTGCTAAGTAGTTGATCTTGAGCATTACATTGAAAAAATTTACCAATAGTGAAGAAAAACTTTTGTTAGCACATTTGTAATATTTCATGGTTTTTAAAAATTATTTAAACACATTAATCATTTAAACATTTTAGAGAAAAGATTTGCACTGGTGCATTTTGTAAATATCAACAAAGATGCGCTGTTATGCAATACCTTAAAAGGAAGCTGTGTACTAACAGCCTTAAATACAGTATAGCAAAAGTAATAACAAAGCTGAACAACTGAGATATCAATATATGATCAGCTCTAGAATCAATGAATTGTACAATTTTAGGGTGCATTGAAACAGTTCTACACAAGCATTGAAAGAAGTTGTATCAAAATATATTTAGCAGGCTCTTGATGCAGTAACAACTGCTACAAATTAACTTCCTAAAGTGCTAATTTCATTTGTAGCTGCAGTACAATTCAGTTAGATTTGTGCTACTGTACGATTCAAGAGGATTTGTATCATTCTAGATTTAAGAAGAGTCACATAAGTAGAAGTTCAAGGAGAGTCACATATTTTGAATAATCAACTTAAATGTATTTTTGTTGTGTAGGTTGAACGTCCTCACTTCTATCAACGCAAATTATTGAATGCAATGTATCTTCATTAATTCTTTTCCCTTTCTACTTTCTTTTTGACTATTGTGTTCCTAATAACAGCATGCTTTAAAGTTGGAAATTCCATCATATTAATAAAATCTGACTGACATGGTTAATCTAGTCCACTATACTGAATTTAAAATTGGAATAGGAGTAGTATGAGTTTAGTAAAGTGTTAGGATTGTAATATACAACAGAAACACAAGAAAACTGTGACAGAATACATACGTTATTACATACAAATCTGTGTTGGTAGAAATGAGACAATTTCATTAACATAGCAAAAAATATTACCCTACTGGCATTCCACTTGCTGAAACTTCTGTTCCCATAATCTAAACTGAAACTTCCATCCTTATCATCTGTACTGAAACTTCAACATAGCTGCAGAGGTTACTTATTACAGGTACAAAATAAAATTACGCCCCAATGGAGTTAATTCCCAATACACGGCTAAGGTAAGAATTGTGAAAAAGATTTATATTAGGAACTCAAGCTGTTTGTACCACAATCTACAACTTTTATGCTGTACTACAGGAAGATTGCAATATGTATTAATCACATTAATATTTGTTGAATGCCATAAAACCGACATAGTGCCAAATTTTAGCTGCTAAATGAGCATTCCGGCATTCACTATAGTCTAGCGATTGATAGTAACAAAATTGTTGAGGACAAAGCCAAGCTTTGCCTCCAGCGTAACTGCCAAAATAGTTGACGTCTTTATACAATATATTATATACATTATCTGGTATGCAAATATCCTTTTTTCCACTATTAATAATTAGATATATCACCAGTGACCGAGATATTACGTACGGAAACGTACTGAAAAAACAGCACAGAATTTCTGTGTATTATCATGAATAATATTCGGAAATATCGATCTTTCTCTTGATGAAACTTTCAAATTAATCTTAGATTTAAAGGTATTCATTTTTGGTCTCCTGTCAGATTTATCCAAAAGTATTAAAGCTACATTGAAACAAAGTATAGCTTTTTGAACAGTTTTAGCCTTTATCCAAGCTAACATAATGATCATTTCATGAAACATACTGACACATCCGTTAATACATTTTATAGCATTACAACCTACAATTGGCCATGTTCCTACTCAAATCACTAACATGCATTAGAGCGCCAAAGTATTTTAATGCAGTTGTTTCGTATAATTGTACTCGTGGCATTCAAAGAGGATGAAACTGGATAACTTTACTAAACACGAAATTTCTTCAAGATGGAAAGAAAACAAGACACATTATGTAATTCATACTATCAAGTAACACATTAACTATATAAATTACATTTGTAAACTTGAGTATAGTAATAAACGCATAGATAAATCGAGAAATGAGCGCAGCAAATGAATGAGCTTAAAAGAAACTATTAAACTGTCCCAATGGAGGTGCCACTGTAAAATATCACATGAAGTGCATACGACATATGCTGAGTTGTGCTCAGAAAAGACCTACGTTTTTCCCCGTGCTAATTTTTTACGTTCATATTCATGGTCCTCGAAATAGTAGTCACAATGTTGTTTATAACGTTTGAATCACCGTTTTGTTGACATATTTTAACAAAAATAACCTCGCGATTGTCAAGGTGGGCGGGAAAAATCTGCAGTTCCAACTCAATGTATGATTGATTTGCAAAAGCTGTCATACTTAAATTGTTAAAAGTTTGAGTTCTTCGCGGCAAGAATCTTGCGCTAAGTCTCCAGTTACTTATTTTATAAACTTTCACAGCACCTGCATCACGGCATGCTTTTCTAAGGTTCTTCAAAGAAATGTCGGAAATGATTTCATTACAGTAGAATCCTTCTGATGGATTTCGAAAAATGCAGTCTTGAACGCGCGTTGAGTCAAAATTAGGCACGTCCATTCGAAAATGCTCGCATCCAGTTAAATCAATGTCATCGGGACATATGGATTCAGAATCGTTAAAGCACATTTTCAAAGATTTCTCATGCTTACGATAGACATCAAGCTCTATGGCCTTGGCAGTTGCTACTGAAGCACTTCTTCGTAGAGACATTTCCACTTGAAGTTTGTCTGACTGAATTGTTGGACCCAGTAACCATGGATCATCCAAGATTTCTTTGACAAAACATCGGTCATTTGGCTCAGCGACTAGTAGGCGATTCAGCAGAGACTGTGCAGCAGAAGGAAATTCAGGTGAAAGTTTCTTGTGTGCCTTCCAGAAGTGGTCCATTCTGCGACTCTTAATGGCTCTATAACACCAGTCATCGTACGTGGCTGACGCTAACGGTAAGTTGCCAGCCAGCATAACAAACAACAAAATGCCTAGACTCCATGAATCGGCTTTAGCACCGGAATACTCCTGCCCGGCTAATATTTCAGGAGCCATATAGCTTGGTGTCCCACAATAGGTGCTGCATATATCTTTATCCGTGTTGCGTAATGCACTCAGACCGAAATCCGCAACTTGAACTTGGAAATCCTTGTCGAGCAATATATTTTCTGGTTTAATGTCTCGATGGAAAATACCATACTCGTGACAGGTGCTGATTGCACTGACTAATTGCTTGAAGTAGGTACGCGCGAGGATTTCAGAAAATCCACCAATATGGAGCATGAAGTCCAAGAGTTCGCCTTCAGGACAAAAATCCAGCACTAAAACTATAACTTTCTTGAATCGGCGAGATCCTTCAACTGGAACGATGTGATCTTTGACATCCCTCAACTTTAACACATTAGGATGGTTAATCGACTGCATTGCGGCGATTTCGGTATTTATTTGGTGGATACGCTTCGAGTTGAGCTTCATTTTATCAATAAGTTTAAGTGCTTGAAAATTTCCAGTTTGGGTATGTTTTGCTAATACAACCTCTGCCTGAGAACCAGTCCCAAGGACGCTGTGAATCTCAAACTCTCCTATGCACTTCTTCTCACCTCTATCATAGACAGGCCCTGGATACTCATCTTCACTAATTTTTCTATTGCTTGGATCGATGATATTGCGACAGTTGGAAGCATCATTGGCATCTGGACGAGTTCTGGGAGATGATTGCTTGTTGCCTGTTAAAATGGTTGATGAAACCGAATACTTGTTAGATTTAAGTGGCTGCGGAGCGTTTGAAGCTTCGACATCTACTTTAAAACAAGCAAATAGAGACCCTATACTCTTCCACATGTTGATTTATTTAACTCCTAAAGAAATTGGTTTGTTATTATTGCAATATCTTTCAAAACACGTCAAGTTGCTGGAAAACGTGGATTTGAAAACTATCAAACATCTCCGTCGTCATTAAAGATTCAATATAAAAGAATGGGAAATATGATATGTGTTAAGCTGCTTTAGCTTGAAATTAAGTGAATTAGGGTTTAACAAATTTGAATTCATCGCATTATGGAAAGATGAATTTAGCCACGTGGTCCCTAAAATTCTGAATGCAGTTGAAATGCGCAGGAGTCAGTTCCGCTTCGGTTAATTATGGAATCACAATCTAACTATGGCGCAAATCAGCTTCTTTATTGACATTTCCAAAGATCATTGACAGCATAAAATAGAACTGGATGCGCAGGTCGTTCTAAATGATCAACCATGCATAACCTTAAAGCCCTTTCTAAAGAAAATATATTTTAAAATCGTTGTCGCGCTAATTCAATGACACATGCATAAGACGGTAACCATTATTATCATGAGGACCTCAACAAACAAAGGCGCATCAGAGATTAGGCTGTCTCACATTTCTCCATAGTTTTATTATGTAAATATAATTATTTAACCTCTGCATATTTGTATAAGAAGATGCAATAAATTTTTCTTTTTCAGTTAAACCAACGGTGAAACCTGCAAAGTAAAACGCTTCTTCAACCCCAGCACCTGTTAAACAATTTTTAGATCGTACTTCGTATTTAGTTTTGATGAACCTCTTTAACACGAACGCATTCAACTGTAAAGTTAATGTTTTCATATATATTTTTAAAAGAGGGAGCTCCATTCTCTATACTTATAGAACAGTTAGGTGAATAAATTCATGCAATACCAATTCAATGAAACCATGAATAACCCAAAAAGATGGGACCTAACAACATTGAATTTATTGTGGATATAGAAACGTCCAAAAATCAGCGATAGATGAGAAAATGAGCTATTAATGAAAAAAAGAGTTCGAAGATATGCTAGATGAGTTCGATGAAGCAGAAGAGAAACCGGCTATTTGGTTAATGCTGAAACCACATCTTAACATGGCAGAGAACTATTGTTATCAAGATGCCAAACTAATTGACCTTTACTTTAGGAAGCAAGAATTGGTTATCAAAATCTGGAAAGATTCCTGCTTTGAATTATTTAATAGACAAGCTATAAAAATCAATCAAAAGCTTGACAACCCTTACTGATAAATGTACATAAATATATATTTAAACTTGAGTGACACCTTTTTAACTTATTTCAGAATGAAAAAAAAATTGTAATAGATTAAGACCTTTTTAATCGTAACATCTGCTTCAACGCAATGAAGGAAACAATTTATTATTTATCACGGAATTTTAAAGTTAACAGGTTTTACTGTATATGCAAAGGTCTAAGGATTCTGTACACAGCAACTTTGTTTCACATACATTTCATTTTTTGTAAAACGAATATGAAAAATTTTTATTTCTTTGCATGCTATAACATTTTTAATGAGTGCAAATGCTTCAGTTTAATACAAAAACATTGCAATAAATTTATTTTAGAAAAAGCAAAGTAATTATTTTCTATTGCTGTAACAAGTGCAAAATAATCAAGCCATTCTACAATATGCAATAGTCCAGTTTCTGTGAAAGCTTCTACCAGTAATTGTTTTTCTATTTCAAGATTATTTTTTGATAAATGTAAAATCTTCAAATCAAAAATTTGTATCTTAATTTCAAATCTGCAGTGTAAGTCCTGGTGCTTTTGACCATCCATGTGTTCTCTCAAATATGGCACTACTAGAAATTTTTTATCCTAATGCTATATTTCCTGTTCTTGATGTTATATATTTAATCTTAAATGAGAAAAACTATTTATTTCTTGAACAATGATAATTCAAAAGACTGCAATGCGTTACATTTCTTTGAATTGTAGCACTGTGTTATGAATGTGTTTACAAATATGACTCAAACTAAAAACAAAGAGTATATTTACTCGCCATAAAACAGAATTCTGCAGCTATAACTATCAGGAATTAACTTTTATCATAAGTTAATTACTTTTTTACTTGCAGCTGCAGATATTCCTTTTGAGAACATTCTTTATTTTATGCTAGTCACATTTTCAAAATTGTCTAGTCACCTAATAGTTTTTGAATTGCTAATGTTGTGTCGAAGAAGTGCAATTACTTCTCACAACACAGGTCGAGATATAAAGTATGTTTGAGCTGTTACTCTCTTACATTTTTTGCCTACTTTGTTGTACATCACAACAACAACATGAACTTAACTGCTAACAAGTTAATTCCTGACACACTGCAGTTATTATGTAGATTAGAAAGAACAAAAGAGTTATATGATATTTTAAACTAGGTGCCAAACTCTCTCTTCATCTTTTAGTTTTGTCGTGAGGACTAGCTTTTAAACAATTATCAAATTAGCTTGATTGGATGAATATTTAATTGAATTTGTATCATATTTCTGCTATCTGTTAGTCAATACGTTACATCCTTAATGATGGTCTTACGAATTATTGGATTTTGTGCCGAATACAACTTCGTGTAGTGCCAGACCACTACCATAGAGCATTGACTAAACTCAACAATAACCAATTTCAGAAATATATTTTGACTGCCAAAGATGTTTATACAATGGCCAACTCTGCAGTGAAAAGTTTCATTTGTAATTCTAAATTACTCTTTCAAAACGAATGTCATGAATTTATGCCTATTCATTTGATTGTCATCGGCCGCATGAAATCGAACATATTTAGGCATTTTTGTGCGATTAATTATTGCAGAGTTGAAATAATTTTGCACCTCGCGTTGCTTTTTTGCGCCTCATAATTTTTTTGTTGCATGGACATTGATATGCATGTATGATTGTGTCAAAATCAAAATTTAACTATGAACCTAGTCCGTTTAGCACGTCATTCTCCAGTTCATCACCAGTTCACTGCCAGGTTGACAGTATGGTTTCAATTACCTGAAATGGGAATGCAAGAAAAGGAAATTCTTAGGTGGGCAGCAGTTTATTTTGAGAATGACATTGCTATTCAAGCCCTATACGTCCATCATAATAGCAAAATTGAATTTCTAAAACTAAAACTATTTACAAATTTGTAAATATAAGTATTTTATGAGCTGTTAGTATGATTAGCGACAATAAATATTATCTGAATCTCTTTAGCCGCGCAACAACCTTTGCCTCCATGCATCCAGATACTAGAGAAATCTCGTTTTTTACTTCACAACACGTCGTCGCTCCTTGGCGCTATCCTGCATACCACGCCCATGCTATGGATTGGCTTGAACATGTTGCCGAGGAGCACTGCTACTATCGACTCGATCTTAAACCTCCATCAGATATTGGTGACAAAATAAGTTACCACTTCAATAAGGTTATTTAATTTTCATTTTTTAATAACTATCTGTTCCTGGGACTCATTTAGGATTTATCTTTGATAAACACTTTGGTAAATATTAGCCTTTATAAACATTTGTTCAGCATTACTAATTAAATATAGAATCTTTGTAAAAAACATTATTGGCTTCAATATGCTTGACTTCTATATTAAACGAATCATACGAATCAATGCTAAATGTACACAACTGTGCCTAATATGTAGCATAATTATGTTTGATGCTTGTCACAGTTTGCACAATACACAACCGGATAAGTGTTGATTATTACATAATTTTTAAATATGAATGTGTAAAAATAGCTTGAAACACGAAACCATATTGAAAATTTCACTGAGAAGCAAAAAAAATATTTTACTTACTGATAATATTCAATTTCTTATCTGTGTAATTATTTATTCTCTCTCTCAACTCCCTACTTTGAATACATACTTTTCATGTCCTATGTAATGAAAATAGTTGCCTTATGAGCTATTTATTGTTTCATGTGGTTTATATATGTATTCGTAGTGTCAAAAGTATTTATACATGCGATTTTGTTAGCTTTCTGATGAAATAGCTGCAAATTCATATTTTGAAGATGGGATGAAACTTGTATTTATCTTGTTGAATATATTTTATCTATCCTGCAGTTCAAATTTTACAGCTTCTCAATCATGAGACTCTTCCGAATAAATTATATATCACCCGGAATGCAAAAAAATAATTTTTTTATCTGACAGGTTTTTTATCATCCCCAGAGAGATGTAGCTATGCTTAAGATGAGCGACTCTTCGTTAGAAAGTTTCCAGGTATTGTGCTTATAATGATTGTTCTAGTAAATTTATTGCACACTGTGCTGGTTACGAAATTTATAAGAGCACATGAAACAAGCTCTTACATATCTGATATACCTGCATATGCATATATTTGCAATAAACTAAGGACATCACAAATTTGTTGGGACTGTCGAATCATTTATTATATCCGAAAATCTATTGCTAAACTTGGACACAATACAAAATGTAACATATTTGCTATAGAAGTAAAAATTTGCTTAAAGTGAATTCATTATATCCAAAGTGTACATACTTTACATGATTTCAATTTAAAGTCAGAGCATACACGCCATATCACATTCATGTAAAAATTACAGTTCTAATAGATACACTACAAAAGCAAGCATACATGTATAATTTCAAAACATTGGGTCGAATGCATACGTCAACTGAACCAATCTTTAAGTGCAACAAAAATCCCTGAAAGATTCGGAAATCGTTGGAGGTCATACAATTTAATCGATTTAGGTCATACTAAGCTCCTATTAGGTTACTTTGCGGTTTTGTATTCTGCACCTTTGTACTTATCCGGCTTGACAATGTATTCTGGTTTTACATCTGCATCAAATTAAAAATACGACAATTGGCATAAGTCTTATGTACTCTGTAGTGTAAGCTACACCCCTTACTTCATGCACAGTGCGTATTAGTCCATAGAGACTACTCAAAAAGAGGAAAATTTGGCTTTACTGCTTATAATAAAATGTACCCCATATCAATATAAATTTTTTCGATATAACTCATTAGTATGTTATATCACACAAATCAATTTTTTAGTTCCAATATTGAGATCTAATTTAGTTTTTAGTTATTTAATTTTGTTTTGTTTTGTGAGAAAGGACGATTTAAATGAGAGGAACCTGATTCTGGAGCCCGTCCAGTTCAGGTATGATCGTTTGCTTTTGACGGATGAAAAATGCTTTATAGCAGGATTTGAAGTAGAAGAGAATGAAACTCAAGTAAGTTTGGTGGAAATCACACCTATATTATTTTGAATCTTTTTAATATAACCTTTCATGTGTTCCTATTCATTACCTTATCAAATTCTCTATCATTAGTGATGCATTTATTGTTCTTAAAAATCTCTATTTTTAGTGTCCTCTCTACAGTAGAACACTAAGTTCATAAAGTACTATTCGATTCCCATTTCAGTAGTATTGCTGATTTATTTTACATAGGCAGGTAGTGTCATCTTAATTTTGCCCCTTTAATTCAAATCATCATTGTTATCGAAACTGAGTATTATGTACCACAGCAAATGCCTTTGACATTTCCTTAAAAAAATACAGCAGAGAAACATATGATTATAACGAATTCGCATAAAGTAAATTTTCCCATAAGTGAAATAAGTGAAAAGTCATATTACGCCCAAGTTCAGCTTTAGTTTTTTTTTATGTAATGAATTATGTTGGTGCTCCCGACAAAGTTTACTGTGCGTATATCTATGTATATTCTAGTAAAAGATTTTAGGGGACCTGGAGTGCTTCTTATATTCCTTCTACCAAATTGAAACAGTTAGACTATATCTCTTTATTAATTTACCTATTTGACCATCTAACTTTAGAGTGGAATGGTTGAACAGCCAATATCACAACCATATTTAATTTTCAAATGCTTAAAATGATATGAACTGATTGTATATGTGCGCTTAAATTTTTTGTTTTTGCCTCTGTTAGGAAGGAATTTCAGATAACATAGGTGAGAGGTAAGGTAATTTTTTTAACTTGGAGACTTGAAAATTTTATTCAAAATCAGCGTAATGCATTAAATTAATTATTTGTACATATAAAATCTACACCTTTTCCTGATTGCTTCGATGAATTAGCAACCAATTTTGACAAAGTAGCAAATGTTTGGGAAATGTAGCATTCAAATTTGAATTTTCATATTTCACTAAATCTTTTATGATGCTTGACTTGAAGCTAACTGCCGAACTAATGCTTATGTATGTGATGTACTAGCGATGCTAGCAGCATTAAAGGGTGTAGATAATGTTTTTAAACTGAGGAATAAGGCAGCGTGCTACTAAAGAATGTAGTTTGTTGTGAACTTAATTTCGATTTGAATTTCATCCTATTGTTTGTCATCTATTTCTCTAGTCCTGCATATGTATATATAGTTCAGAATATTTGATGCCTACTGAGCTTCTATGTGTGTCGCTCGTTCAATATTAGTAGCTAGCCAGCTTCTTCTGTTAAAAGTACACCAATAGTATCATGATGAAGATAGATATCAAAATGCATTGATTCTCTGCAAGTCCAAGAGAAATGTGAAAGAAATACAGTAGGTACATCAAAAATAGCCGATGGCAATGAATAAATTGAAGAGAAATTTTTCTATGAAAGTGACAGACTGTGAAAGGAAGTTATTCATAAAAAGACTTATAGAAAGCTCAATTTGATAAAGATGACTCTTTTTGCAGGGAATGAGTAAAGATGCATGAATTTTTTAAATATGTAGTATTATTGCAATTTTTGTGATAGAATCTTTAATTCGTGACAGAAAGCCAATTTGTCAATGTTGGATGTTGATGAATTACAATTGGTTGAAATTTAGCAAGATTTATTTCCTTTTTATTATTTTCGATCGATTGCCAATTTATTGAAGTTGGTCGAGGAAAGGTGTGGAAAGAATCAGAATATAATGAAAAGTAATAGTATTCGAAATAATTGAGTTAAGAATGTATGGATCAAATTCAACTTGAAGTTTCAAACTTGGACCCAAATTTTAGACTCCGAATGTAGTACTCTTAATTGAAACACCATCACCCCATTTAGGGAATTTTGAGAATCAAAAATTTATTTACATATAAACTATGTTTCTCCGAAATCATGGTTAACTCCATCTCACTCACTTTGTAAAGTATTGGCTATTTTCGATATGGGAGGTTGTATAACAGAGTCTTTATTTGAAAATTTGAAGTTTGGTTCTCGACTGCAAGACATGCATTTTCTTTATATAATTTTCCAACTATTTCTTCTAGCTAGTTAACATTCTTCAGTTCGCCAGGGCAATTCAGTCTATATAATCCATAGAAAATATATGCACGGATACAGTTGAACATGACCTAAATCGCACTAAATGATCTGCGACTAAAAAGAACAAAGCAATATGTTTAGTATACTGAATTACCTGTTGATTTTATCCTTTTTGGGGGATTTAATTTAGGTATTGAGGATAATAGGGAGCAATTTCCCTTTTTTGTTACTGGGTCATTTTCAGAACGCACTGAATCTCAGGTAAATATTAATTTTTCATTTAAGTCTTACATATAATTAGACTACATATAAAAAGAGGAATCGAATCTTAGCATTTTTAAGTAGCACATTTAAAAAATTTATGCGCATAATAGATTTTTGAGTCATTCATGTATCTATTAATATAACTAGCTCAAAGTGGAACAAGCTGTAGCTAGTTAGATTTTTGAAGAAATGTATTTTAAAATATGGTAATCCTCCGACTAGAATGCTTTTGACTAAAGGCTTCTCAAATTCACGTGGTTTCAAATTGACCCGAATTTGAAATCGTGCAGGCGAAAATTCTATTAAATTTTTAGAGAGTCCAATTGATATCTTCAGTCAATGTGCACAAATTTGGTATACAATATGGAAAGTGAAGCTTTGCACAAGTCACACTAGCAGCTTTAATTGAGGGAATCATACTTACACTTCTAGTTTGAGATTTTCCTAAGCTCGAACATTTTTCAAAACGTAGCTATATATTGCATTGCTATGGTCTTCTGTTTTCAAGTGCAGATAAGTTCTAGAGTACCATTTTGCTTTCTCAAAGTCAGTGCATATATTTAGCTAATGAGATTATAATTGCATGCAGGAACTCTACATATGCATATTTTTGATGACAATGATTTGAAAAGGGGGGATTAATAGTAGTGCAACATTTTGAAAAAATTAAATTAAAATTGAGTTACTTTTTAATATGAATTATTTATTTTAATTCATGGAACATTAAGACTATTAATCTATTGTTTGTTTAAAGTGTTTTGTATGAAATACTGAGCAGGCATATGTTCGCACCAGTGAAGTTCTGAATTTTGGAATGTGCGGTTCTCCAGTGCTCGATGAAAATAACATGTGCTGTGGACTAGTTGAGGGTATTGTACCCCCTCTTGGTAGCCCTAGTTGTCCCCCCAGAGAAATGCTTACTCCCTTATATGGGCGGGTTCAGGTGTGCCAATTTAAATGAACTATAGTAAACTTTAGATATAACAAATTAATTCATTATAAACATCTCTGCCGCCTTAAAAATTATATATGTATACCATACAAACTAAAACATTGTTGCGATGAGTTCTAGAATCTACTTCCGAATACAACCCCTACTATTATGTTGAAATTGCCTTGAATTTTCTGTTGCGTAAACACAGATTGTATACTGTTGCATTTGGACATAACAAATTCTCTTTTGATGAATTTTCACTTATAACGAATAAGCGAAAAATATCATATTTATTTTGTAGTTGCTGTTCCACTTTGTACTTGTTTTATTAGTATATCTTGAGTTTTATCTTGTTCTTACTGTCCCATATGTTATGAAAATTGTGCCGTTTGAGTCAACAGCGATGAATATGTATATATTAAGCTTACAGGGCTTATTCTTCTAATGAGTTTTATTTCTAATTTGATATTTTCCTTTTTTCGGAGAATTTAATTTAGTTAGGATAAGTAATTTTAGATCAATGTAATTTCAACTAATTAAATCACGAACAGTAAATTTGTAAAAAGTCATGAATAACAATATGAATCATAACAACTTGGGGATTACTCTTGATGGCAAAAAAAAGGCAAGTGAAAAGATTGGATAAGACAGAGCGATATTAAAGATTGAAGTACACAGCTTTACTTCAACTTAAGCATTGTTCTACGAACTTATTCTTGATGTTTTGTTCAAATAGTGCCTAGCGTACTGGATTGTATACTATACTAGTCTGCATTATTCTAAAAAAGATATCGTTATATATTTAACAAGTAGTAATGTATGTTTCTAGGTAAATTTAAAAATCATATCTTTGAGATTTCATTTAATTATATTAATTGAGTTTGTCTTGTCTAATTTTTAGGGAAATGCAGGTATAATTGAGGCAGATTTATTGCATCGTTTCATTACTGATCCACCCGAACTTGCATATGAAAGATCATTTGAATAGATTTGGAACCAATTATCAAAAAACAAAGCTAGTTCGTGTGAAAAGTTACTACACAATCATAACAAAAGCAAGTTTTTAGACTTGTTCATTTAGCAAAAGATTTGTTTCTACGGATATTCATGTAGTAGCTTTCGATGAGAAAAAGGTTCTCTAGGGCTTCAGAATTTTTCGATGTGATGATTTTCCAAGATAGGGCAAATATGTCTCTAGGTAATTGTTGCAACAATTTATTTGATTCTGTGCATACATATTTACCAGCGGCTCACCAACTTTCGGAAGGTTTTGTATGAAAAACGGATATTGTCTTCAATGTGAAAGAATTTTTGGAGTGTTGCGCAATTAACCATTGATGTCCTCTCTAAAAAAAATATTATTATAGACTTCTAGCTTGCTCTCAGATATATGCCCGAGTGAAACGCCACAACTAAGGGAAAAACCATGATATATATAAATTCTTGTATGATCTTCTGCCTGAGGACATTAAACTCTTTCAGGGCCATCAGTTAATGCAATATGTCCTTTATCTTTTTTGCAGTTATACTGATGACGTCAATACAAGAAAAGTTACGAAGAAAATATTTGAATCAGCCTTTCCGTTCTTCGCTGATAAAGTTTAATATAATAGACCAATTATTCAGACTTGACAGGTGAAGAACAAAATGTTACACTTATAAATCAAACAATGAGATTTATGCGAAATGAAGACTTCCTAAGTGGCACGCCTTCTAACAACTGAGCTGCTGGGTCTAGTTGTTATGAATAAAATAAATTTTTTTTGGAAAAATAAGTCTATACTGTATCAGCATAGAAAACAACATGAACTCAATGTGAGCTAAAAAGCAAGTAATATTTATCCTTGCAGGAACATTGCTGAGTGAAAATCCAGCAAAGCTTTCTGAGATGCTATCCAGCAATATATCTAGAAACATTAGCATTTCTAGCAACAGTAAAGTTGCAAAAGAAATAACCCTGAAATATTCTAGTTGCTAAGAATTGAAGAAAGTGGAAGGCATCGCAATAATATGATCACAGTAAAAACTGATAATAATTATACTTGAAAAAGCAAAGAAAAAATAGAACCAAATAAGGAAATATAATAATGATAAGGCAAGAGAATAAAGACGTAACCAACGTGCAACTGCTCAAATACTGTATGCAATATTACACCTTGAAAGTAGCAAAAATCGATAAAAAACAAAAAAGTGCTCAAGAATGTGAAGACAAAAGCTAAAAACAATTTCAATAATTTCTTTTTTGAAGATGAAATTACATCTCCAAAAGCCCATCAAATATGGTTTAATTAGCAAAACTGCATCATAAGTTGAGATGAAGCAGATTTTGTTAGGATGGAAGAAGACAGAAATATAATAAACTAGTTATATCTTTATATGGAAAATATAGCTCAGTAGAGGGAATGAAGTGCAATGTATTGTAAAAGGTAAACAAACAGCAATGCAAAAAGTATTAGCATATGAACAAAAGTTTATCAAACTTGACAAGAGCAAACAAAAACAGATGACTGAACAAATAAACATGTCCCCGCTAGCTCCTGTGTTATACCCTCTTAAAGTGCCGTTGAAACTGGCTCTCCGGTAAATCTTTTATCCCACAAGTAAGCCCATAATTTTAATTAGCAGGCTTGTAGTTATTCTAGAGTGAACTGAAGTATCCTTTGAAATTAATTTCAGCAGATGTAAAGTGGAATAATTAAATGATAGGCCAAATAAAGCAGAGTCATGGGATTGATGACAATTCTCAACTAATATTCAATTAGTTGGAGGTAGAGTTTTAAGTATTGTGACAAAAAGTAAAGCAGGATTTATAAATCTGACCATTGCTGAAGAGGTATTGTGACATGGAACATGCATTGAAGAAAAAAAGCGATGAAATTTTCAGAGAACTGTAAGGAATATGATACATGGCATTATGTAAAGGCATAGAACAAATAAATCTATTAATAGATTATAATGAAGGTGTTACAATAAAGAACTGGTATTAAAGTGCAATTTGAATGATAGATGCAATATGGTAAAAGAGGCAAAAAGTGAAAAAAAGCATAGTCAAAGTATAAATGCAAAATAGGCAGACATAGGTAAATATATGCAAACAAAATTCAACAAAGTTGAGCAGTTATGCTGCAATAATTTTTAGAGGTAGCAGGGCCAGCAAATACCCTGACAGATTTGAAATTTTATATTGATTAAAAGTGTTCCAAAACAGTGTAACTGAAGCAACACATGGGATATTGGAAATGAACTGTAGATCCAAAATTGTAGAATAAAATGTTTACATTCAGTCCAAGATTTTGTTGCAATAGATAATGGATAACAAAACTTGACGTAAATGCTGACAGTAACCAGTGGAAGTCTTGACATTAGCAACAACAACATTTCCATAATCACTGTTCTGTAACTTTATTAGCTGAAGAGAAGTTGCAGCAATGGCCATCCCTAGTAAGGTATGACAGCATCTATCTAATTTTAAAACTACATACAATATTATTAAGATATTTTATTCCAATACTTGAACAGATGTAACTTCTTTTACCTAAAATCAAGAATATTTGAAATGTGTCTCTACCTGTCTAATAATATCTGCCGTAGTGTCACTGGTGACACTAATTTCTAGAGTACATTCATTTACAATTGTTTCCAGTAACAGTAATATTAAAACTGCACACATCTTGGAACATCTCTAGTACTTTGAAATTACTGCAGGTGTAATCCAGAATCATTCCAGTAACAGTAAAGTCAGTGCTATTTCTGTTAGGAACCGCTATGCACCATTACTTGTGGAGGATACGGATAATAGCGACAGTTCATGAATTATGATATTGTTAAGAATTGACTGTTACTTTGAATAGTCGAGT
>JAULBW010006405.1:0-17093 GCA_032358265.1 Vaucheria bursata | reverse complement strand
GGCGGTCGGCGCCGACGCGCTCGGCCGCGCGCTGCGCTGGCGGATCGGCCCGGCCACCGCCGACGTGGGCGATCCCGCGATGGTCTCGCTCACCGCGACGCCGGGTGCGGACGCGCTGCGGCCGCTGGCGCCGGTGCGGGCCGGGGCGCGGCGCACGGCGGATGGCGTCGCCCTCGCATGGATCCGCCGCAGCCGCCTCGGCGGCGATGCCTGGGAGCCCGTCGACACACCGCTGGACGAGGCCTCCGAACGCTACGAGGTCGACGTGCTGAAGGCGGGCCTCGTGGTCCGCACCCTGGGCGCCACGTCGCCCGCGGTGCTCTACCCCGCTGCGGCCGAACTCGCGGACTTCGGCGCGCCGCAGCCCACCCTGTCGGTCCGCATCGTCCAGCTCAGCGCCAGCGTCGGGCGCGGCGCCCCGCTGGAGGCCGTGCTGGCGGCCGCCTGATCCCACCCTCCGAGGATCCTCATCCATGTCAGACAGCACGCGGCTGCGGTTGCCCTACCTGGCGGCCGCACAATCCCAGAAGCACGTCACCCACAACGACGCCTTGCAGGTGCTCGATGCGCTGGTGCAGATCGCCGTTCTCGACCGCGACCGCCTCGTGCCGCCGACGGCTCCGGCGGAGGGCGATCGCCATCTCGTCGGCACCTCGCCGACCGGGGCCTTCGCCGGCCAGGCGGGCCGCCTGGCGGCCTTCGAGGACGGCGCCTGGCGCTTCCACCAGCCGCGTGCCGGGTGGCTCGCCTTCGTCATCGCCGAGCAGGCGCTGCGCCTGTTCGACGGCACCTCCTGGACCGATGCCGGCCTCGCCCTGCGCACGCTGGCGGGTCTGGCGGGCCTCGGCATCGGGGCGGCGCCCGACGGGCAGAACGCCTTCGCCGCGAAGCTCACGGGCGGGTACTTCACGGCCAGGACGGTCGCGGAGGGCGGCACCGGCGACGTCCGTCTCGCCCTGAACAAGGAGGCCCTCGGGCGCACCGTCTCGCACGTCTACCAATCCGGCTGGTCCGGGCGCGCGGAAACGGGCCTCGCCGGAGATGACCGCTACCGCATCAAGGTGTCGGCCGATGGCGCCGCCTGGCACGATTGCCTGGTCGCCGATCCGGCGACGGGAGCCGCGAGCCTCCCGGGCGGCCTCACCGACATTGCCGGAGCCCCGCTGGGGGGCCTCCGCAATCACGTCGTCAACGGCGAGTTCGCCATCGCCCAGAGGGGCGCCGGTCCCTTCACGCTGGCCACCGGTTCGGTCTGGACCTTCGACCGCTGGGTGGCCGTCGGCACGGGCTCGGTCGCGGGGCAGGTCAGCCGGACGGCTGGCGTGCCCGACGGGCCACCCGGCTGGGCCGCGACCCTGAACGTCACGACGGCGGCCGTCGGTGGCCTGGAATGGAGCACGCGGCTGGAGGACGTCTCGCGCCTCGCCGGGCGGACCGTCACGCTCTCCTTCTGGTACCGCACCGGCTCCGCGTCGTTCTCCGTCGAAGCCCGCCAGCTCTTCGGGGCAGGCGGCAGTCCGGCGGTCGTCGCGTTGCCGCCCACGGCGCTGGCCATCTCGCCGGCCTGGCAGAGGATCCGCTTCGTGGTCTGGCTGCCGCCGGTGCTGGGAAAGACCATCGGAACAGGGTCCTCCCTCGCGCTCCGGCTGCTGCTCACGGGGACCGCGCCGGCCACTCTCGACGTCGCGGGCGTGCAGCTCGAGGAGAGCCCCGTCGCGACGCCGTTCGAGCGGCGGCCGCCATCGCTCGAACTCCTGATGGCCCGCCGCTACTTCCGCCGCTCCGCCCTGGCCGTGCCCGCCGCCGACCTCGCGCTCGAGATGCGGGCCGCGCCGGTCGCCAGCGGCACGGGCCCCTACGACTACCTGGCCGAACTGTGAGGCTGACATGGACACGTCCTTCGACACCGCACTGGCCTGCGTGCTGCGCCACGAGGGCGGCTGGTCCGACGACCCGCGCGACCCGGGCGGTCCCACCTTCCGCGGCATCACGCTGTCGACCCTCGCCGCCCACCGCGGCCGGCCGGTGACGGCGGCCGAGCTGAGGGCGCTCGAAGCGTCCGACATCGCGGCGATCTACCAGGCCCGCTACTGGCGGGCGGTGGCGGCGGACCGGTTGCCGTCGGGCCTGGACCTCGCCGTCTTCGACCTCGCCGTGAACTCCGGTCCGGGCCGCGCCATCCGCCTGTTGCAGAGCGCGCTGGGCGTCGCCCCGGACGGCCGCATCGGTCCGGCAACCCTGGCAGCCGCCGCCAGGGCCGATCCGCTGGCGGCGATCCGGGACCTGCAGCGAAGACGCCTCTCCTTCCTGCAGCGCCTCGCTGCCTGGACCGCCTTCGGCCGCGGCTGGAGCCGCCGCGTCGCCGATGTCGAGGCCGAGGCGATCCGCCTCGTCCGCGCCACGCCTGCGCCTTCCGTTTCAACAGCAAGGGACATTGCGATGATCGATACGAAATCCATTTTCCTCAGCCGCACCATCTGGGCCAACGCCATCGGCGTGGTCGCCTTCGGGCTGTCGGTGCTGGGCTTCGACACCAAGGCGATCGACTCCGGCGGTCTCGCCGATGCCGCTCTGCAGATCGTGACGGCGGGGAGCTTCGTCGCCTCGTCGGTCTTCCGTGTGCTGGCGACGCGGCAGCTCAGCGGCTGACGCAGACGCAAACCGCTGGACGCGGAAACTGGTATGATGACATGATCTCTCGGCCGGGCGCGTCAAGACGCCGGGCCGGGAGGCATGACATGGGCAAGCTCGTCCTTGCGCCCAACGGGCGCCATTTCCTGCGCGACGGCAGGGCGTTCTTCTATCTCGCCGACACGGTCTGGGCGACGTTCTCCAACGTGACGCTGGAGGAGTGGGCTCGCTATCTGGCGGTCCGGCGCCTGCAGGGCTTCACGTCCCTGCAGATCAGCATCCTGCCCATCACCCACGACCGCAGCGTGCCACCCACCGCGCTCGCACCCTTCGAAACGCAGCCCGATGGCCGCTGGATCCTGTCGCGGCCAAACCCGGCCTATTTCGACCGGGCCGAGCGCATGCTCGAGATGGCCGTCGCGGAAGGCTTCCTGCCGGTGCTCACGGTGCTGTGGTGCAGCTACGTCCCGGAGACGCGCTGCTCCCGTGGCAGCCCGATCCCGTCGGCCATGGCGCTTGCCGACGTCGCCCCCTACGCGACCATGGTGACGCGCCGCTTCCGCCGCTTCGATCCCGTGATGGTGATCAGCGGTGACACCCGGTTCGAGTCGCCCGACGAGGCGCCCTACTACGGCGCGGCCCTTGAGGCGGTGCAGCGGGAGTGGCCGGACGCCACTGTCTCGATGCACCTCCATCCCGAAGGACACCTGCCGGCGCCGTTCGACACGGCCGTCGACTTCTACTCGTTCCAGTCCGGGCACCACGTGGCCCACTCCGACCGGCCCTGGATGCTCGCCGAAACCTTCCTCGGCTACCCCAAGCGCGTCCCGGTGCTGAACTCCGAGCCCTGCTACGAGGGCCACGGCCGCATCACCCAGGACGGCAGCCGCTGGTCACGCGACGAGGTGCGCCGCGCGGCCTGGCAGAGCCTGCTCTCCGGCGCCAGCATGGGCGTCGCCTACGGCGCGCACGGCGTGTGGAGCTTTCACCGGCGCGGCTTCGATTTCCTCGCGAAGGCCCGTTCGCTCGAACCCTTCGACTGGGAGGACGCCCTGACCATGCCGGGCGCCTGGGACATGGGCTTCGCGCGGCACGTCTACGAGACGCACGACCTCTTCGCCATGGAACCCGCGACGATCCTCGAGGGCGCCATTCCGCAGATCCGGACCATGGCGACGCCCGACCGCTCGCGCCTGGCCGTCTACTGCCCCGCCCCCACGGACCTGCGCTTCACCGTGGATCTCACGGGCTACGACGTCCGCGGCATCGACCTCGCAACGCGCCAGGCGTTCTGGCCCGTGGTCGAGCCCGGTACCCCCTCGCTGGTCCGCCAGCCTCCGATGAACGGCGATTGCCTGATCCTGGCGGAGCGGCGGTAGGGGGGCATAGGGACTGCCTAACAACGGTTCCCACAGTCTCCAACTCGGCATTCTTCCAGTTCGCGCTCCCTCTCAACCGTCATGGCCGGGCTTGGCCCGGCCATCCACGACTTTGCCGGGGCCGTTCCGAAGTCGTGGATGCCCGGGCCAGGCCCGGGCAGGACGAGGGAGGGGAGCAAGGCGTGCACGCTTCTTGGCCGAAGCGTGTCTCTCACCCCGTGACGAACGCGACCGCATAGGGACCGAGCACCGCCGGCAGGGCTTCCGGAGTCCCATCGATCCAGCCGGCGTCGCCGCGCGCCTCAGCAACGGTTGAGACGTCAAGCACGCGTCCCTGGCCCGTCAGCGCAAGGGGCCTTTCCTCCGCCGTGAGATTGGCCACGATCCCGCGTATGCCCGGCCCGTCGCGCCACGCCAGCGACGCCAGGCCCGTGCCGACAGGCAGCTCCGCCCACTCTTGTCCCGAAGCCCGCGCCAGCGCCGCCATCACGTGGAAGCACGGCCAGAGGCCGGTCTCGTCGCCGAGCCCCAGGAAGCCGTGGCTGGCATGCAGGCAGACCATCGCCGCTCCCGCCTCCGTGGCGGCCGCCGCGTACCCGACCGTCCAGGCCGCGCCGAAGAGCCCGCGCTGGCGCGGGTCGCGATCGGCCAGCGGCATGCGCAGCCAGTCCGGGTTCCGTGGCTCGGTGGCGCCGTACGGATTGGAGCGCATGGCGATGGAAGACGGCCCAAGGTGCCAGGGCACGCCGGGCCAATGGTCCCTCACGCTGTGCCCGATGTGGACCAGCGTCTCCAGCGTCTCCATCACGGCCTCGTCGTCGGCATCGTGCACGATGGCGGTCGTGCCGTGGGCAATGAAGGCGAGGTTCGCCGGATCGGGCCGCTTGCGGTTCAACTCCGTGAAGTTGGTCATCATGCCGCCGCCCACCGCTGCTCCCGGGAAGGCACTGCGCGCGGCGGCGTAGTACTCCTCGAGTGGGGGCAGATCCGGCCACGGCCCGCTCGGCTGAAAGCTCTTGAGAAGGGGAGCCGGCACCACCAGGACCGCATCGGGCCGCAGGCCGGCCTGGGCGCACAGCACCGCTGCGGCGGCCAACTCCTCGGCCGGGGACGACACGGCCGGTGCGACGATCTCCACCTGTGTGCCGCGGCCCGCGGCCAGCCGGGCTGCCGCCGACAGATGGTCGGGGAGATCCGCGCGCCGCATGTCCGCCTCGATGATGGCCCAGGGCATCCGCAGGCCACGCACGGCGGCCAGGGCCGTCGGCGGAGCCTTGTCCGCGCCATGCGGCACCGCGATCGCAAAACGCGGCAGCGCATCGACACGGGACGGAGCGGAGGTACGGGCGGCCGCGGCCGGCCCCCCATCCGTCGCATCGACCGACACCGTCACCTGCTGCCGGAACGGCTCGCCGGCGGGCAGCCCGTAGGGCCAGGGATGCAGCAGCGAGCCGACATAGGTCTTGAACGACGCGTCGCACCAGTTGCGCTGGTCCTCGGTCTCGAAGCGGCCCAGCGGGTCGGTCGGCAGCGAGGCGTCCATCAGGCACGTGACCGTACCGGCGCCCGCAAGCGCGTAGCGCAGGCCCCGCAGGTCGAAGAAGGGTTGGCCGGGGCTGATGCTCTCGGGGAAAACCGCGTCGCTCTCGTGCCCCGCGACGTCGAGCAAGGTCACCGGCATCCCGGCGAAGCCGGCAGGATGGAGAACGACGAAACCGGCCCGGTTGGTGACGATCTCCGCGTCGGATCGTCCCTCCACGGCGAAGGAGAACCTTCCGTCGGCGCGGCCCTCGATGGAGGCGGCGAAGGCGAAGCGTGCGCCCTCGGCCTCGATGGTGCCGTTGAGGCCCACGCGAAAGCCGCTGTCGGTCCGTTCCAGCACGGGATCGTCGAGGCGCGCCGGCAGCGTGCCCCAGGCCTCGTCGCGGATCAGGAACGAGATCCCGCGCACGATTTCGACGCCGTTCCAGGCGAGCCGGCGGATGCCGCCGTCGACGAGGTCGGCGGTGAGCGCTCCGGCGCGAAGGCGTAGGCGGGGGGGCGGCGGCACGGCGGTGCCGTAGAGACGTTCGGCCACAGGCTCCATCGCGCCGCGGCCCGTCATGGCGATCCGCTGTCCGTGGCGTCGGTTCCCAGGCGCCGGTAGAGCTCGTTGGCCCGGGTGAGATGGTCGCCCATCGCGGCGGCGGCCGCGTCGGGATCGCCGGCCGCGATCGCGGCCAGGATGCGCTCGTGCTCGGCGAGCGTCAGCTGCTCCGCGCCGGGCGCGCGCACCAGCGATCGGTAGAAGGCGCCGAGCCAGCCGAACGTCGCCTCGATGATGGCCGGAAAGATCGGATTGCCCGACAGGTTCGCGATCTCACGGTGGAAGGCCATGTCGCGGTCGAGGAAGTCCTCGAGATGCGTCAGCGCTTCCCGCTGATCGTCGAGCCGCGCCCGCAGGGCCGCCACGCCCTCGGGGGTCGCGCGCTCCGCCGCCAGCCGCGCCATGCCGGTCTCCAGGAACAGGCGGGCATCCTTCAGGTGATCGAGCGAGTGTGTGTCGGAGCGCAGCAGATGCCGCGCCCCTTCCTGCACCTGTGCCAGCAGGTTGCCGGCGGTCGGCACGACGAGGCGGGCCCGCTCGCCGTGGGTGATGCTGACCAGCCCCCAGCGTTCGAGCGACTGCAGCGCCTCGCGGATGGCCGGTCGCCCGACCTGGTAGGCTTCCATGAGCTCGCGCTCCGAGGGCAGCGGATCGCCTGGCGCGATTTCTCCGCTCTCGATGCGCGACAGGAGCCGCTCCACCACCTCGTGGGAGAGTTTCCTGCGGTGGATGGGCTCCTGGCGCATGGCGTCATCCGTCGAAGCGCGCAAACTCCCGGATGCCTCGGGCGAAGCGCGAGAGCTTTGCGAAGAAGTCTTCCTGAATAAAGCGCACGTCGACGGTTTCATAGACCCTGGCGGGCCGGTTCATGCCGTTGGGCACGTAGCTCATCAGGTCGTTGAACTCGGGGCCCGGCCGGTACTCCCACTTGCCGCACTCCGGGTACATCATCACGCCGATGGCCGGGCTGTCGCCCAGCGAGCGGTGTTCGATGGGGCCCGCCACCATACGGGTGTTCCAGTCGATGAGCTGCTCCACCAGGTACTTGCCGATGGGGCCCTTGTCGTAGACGCGCTCGTAGAGCTCGGCGTAGCCCACCGCCATCATGCGGTAGACCGTCATCGGGATCTGCCAGACCTCGATGCCGGAGCGGAACACGAGGTTGGCGCCGGCGATGTCGTTCGACAGGTTGTACTCGCGTCCGCCGTGCGGATAGTGGCCGCCGCCGATCCAGATCACGCGCACGTTCCGGTTGACGATCCGCGGCTCCATCAGGATCGCCGACGCCATGTCCGTGAGCGGGCCGAGGAAGGCGATGTGCAGCGGGCGCGGGTCGTCCTTCATCGCCTCGCGGATGATCATCTCGGCCCCGGCCGAAGGCGCCGGCGTCTGCGCGTCGGGGATCGGGCCCAGCGCGCCGTCGGCCACCCGCACCTGTCCGGTGAGATCCATCAGGTCGAGGATCTTGTGCACCTCGTCGGCCGAGTCCTTCAGGCTTGTCTTCGACTTGATCGCGCCGAAGTGGGCCGGAATGATTCCATGCAGGTCGAAGCAGGGCGTCAGGAGAGCCTGGACGATGGCGTACTGGTCGTCGGCCTCGTTCTTGGCGTCGGTGTTGATGATGACGCGTTGCAGCTTCTCGGGTGGCAGGCGCATGTCGTGCTCCGTTGGGGTCAGGATTTGAGGGAGCCGGACAGTCCGTCGACGAAGTACCTCTGGAAGAAGAGGTAGACGAGGACCAGCGGCACGATGGTGATGCACTGCGCCGCGGCGAGGAGCTCGTAGGCGGTCGAGAACTCCGTCTGGAAGTTCACGAGCCCCAGCGGCAGCGTGCGGTTGGTGTTCTGGCGCAGGAAGATCTGGGCCAGGATGAACTCGCTCCAGGTGGCGATGCCGTCGAAGATGATCAGCGATACGACGGCCGGCTTGGAGAGCGGCAGGACGATCCTCCAGAAGACGCCGAACCACGTGCAGCCGTCGATGAAGGCCGCGTCGATGAGCTCGCGCGGGATCGACCGCATGTACCCCCGCATGACCAGGATCGCGAAGGGCAGCCCGAAGCCCAGGTAGATCCAGAACAGGCCGAACAGGCTGTCGATCAGGTCGACGCTGCGCAGGAGCAGGGTCAGCGGCACCAGCGTCATCTGGATCGGCACGACGAGGCCGACGATGAAGAAGGTGAAGATCCAGCGTTCGCCGGGCAGCCGCAGGAAGGTCAGCGCGAAGGCGGCGAGCGAGGCGATCAGCACGCCGGTCGGCACCTTCACCAGCGTCATCATGGCGGAGTTGGCGAAGTAGATGCGGATGCCGACGTCCCAGGCCTTGGCGAAGTTCGCCCACTCGATGTGCCTGGGCAGCGAGAACGTGCCGCCATGGGCGAAGTCGGAGGCCGATTTCAGCGCCGTGAAGATGAGGATGAAGACGGGCGCGAACCACACGAGCGCGAAGATCGACAGGCCCGCGTAGAACACGACGCGGCTGACCGGGATGCGGGTGCCGCGCGCGTACTCGGCGGCGCGGGGATGGGAGCGAAGGGCGGCGTCGGTCATTTCTCCGCCCCCAGCCGGCGCGTGTAGGGAATGGCGAAGATCAGCGTCAGGCCGAAGAGCACGACGGCGATGGCGGTGCCGAGCCCGATGCGGTTGAAGTTGTAGGTCAGGAAGTACATCCAGGTGCCCAGCACCTGCGTCTGGTTGGCCGGGCCGCCATAGGTCATCACGTAGACGACGTCGTAGACCTTCAGCGAGTTGATGAAGGTGATGGCGAGGACCACGAAGGTAGTGTCCTTCAGCATCGGCCAGATCACGAAGCGGAAGCGCTGGATGCGGCTGGCGCCGTCGACCTCGGCGGCCTCGATGATCTCGCGCGGGATGGTCTGCAGGCCGGCGAGATAGAGCAGCATCGGCAGGCCGGTGTTGTGCCAGGCCGCCGCGACCATGACCGCGAAGAGCGCGATCGAGGGCTCGGACAGCCACGCCCGCTGCAGGTTCTCCAGTCCCACCCACTCCAGGAACTGGTTCAGGAAGCCGAGCGTCGGATGATAGATCCAGGTCCAGATGAGGCCGCAGATGCTGAGCGAGAGGATCGCGGGAAAATAGAAGATGCCGCGCCAGAAGCCGCGGGCGACCAGCTTGCCGTTGAGCAGCAGGGCGAGCCCGAGGCCCAGCGCCGTCGGCACCACCAGCGCCACGGCCGTCCACAGGGCGTTGTTCTTGAGCGCGATCCAGAAGACCCGGTTCGACGTCCACAGGGTGACGTAGTTCTCGAAGCCCACGAAGCGCTTCGTCGGGCTGATGCCGTCCCAGTCGAACAGGCTCAGCCAGGACGAGTAGACCAGCGGGTAGACGATGATGGTCACGTAGATCAGGAACGCCGGCGCGAGGAACAGCGCGCCGACGATCCATTCGGGCCGCAGGGAGGCACGGCGGCCCCCCTGCGTCACGGGCGTGGTGACGCTCACTTGGTGCGCGCCTTGAAGGCGGTGATCGCCTGCTGGACGCTCTTGGCGGCCTCGGCCGGGGTCATCGCGCCGAGCACGACGCTGTCCTGGGCCTCGAAGTAGGCAGCGACCATTTCCTGCGGCAGCGACTGGTCGCCCGGCAGGTAGAGCTGCAGGCCTTCGGACAGCCACTTGGCGTACTGGCTCTGGATCGGCGAGTCGGCGCCGGGCGTGATGCCCTTCACCGCGCTCGGTCCGCCGATGCTCTCCATGTTCTTCGCCGCGAGGTCGGGCCGCACGACGTAGGTGGCGAAGAGCAGCGCGGCATCCTGCACGTCCTTCGACGCCTTGGCCGAGACCTGCAGCTGCTGCTGGAAGCCGGAGACGCGGCGCGGCGTCTGGTCGGTCGGCATCAGGAAGGTGCCGTAGGTGTTGGGATCGATGTTCTCGCGCTTCAGGCGCGTGACCTCGACCGAGGGCACCTCGAGCACCATGGCCGCCTTGCCCTGGTAGAGGAGCTGCATGTTCGTCGCGGGATCGACGTTCAGGAAGCCCGGGTTGAAGTAGCCCTTGTCGTTCCATTCCTTGAGCTTGGCGAAGGCCTTGACCACGGCCTCCTGGTCCCAGCTCTCGTCCATCGCCTTGATGGCGTCGTGCTTCTTGGGGCCGGCGTAGTGCTCGATGAAGAAGTCGGTGAAGCGCATCGTCATCCAGCTGAACTTGCCGCCCAGCGAGAAGGGGATGATGCCGGCGGCCTTCAGCTTCGCGGCGGCCTCCTCGAGCTCGGCGAAGGTGTTGGGCACCTTCACGCCGGCCTTCTCCAGCATCTCCTTGCGGTAGACCATCGTCATCGGGACGACGCGGTTGGGCACGCCCCAGAGCTTGCCCTGGTCCTTGGCGAGCTCGATGGCGGCGGGCGCCAGCGTCTGGTCGAGCTTGAGCTCGCCGATGCGCGGCGTCAGGTCGAGGGTGAGGCCCGCCCGGCTGTAGGGATAGGCGAGGCTGCCGCCCCAGTTGAACCACAGGTCGGGCATCTTGCCCGAGGAGGAGCCGACGCGCAGCGCCTGCTTGAACTCGTCGGTGCCGAACTTCGTGTATTTGATCGTGATGTTCGGATACTGCTTCTGGAACGTCTCGATCACGGGATCGAAGCCGTTCGTGGCCAGCGCGAAGAGTTCGACGGTGACCTTGCCGTTGGGCACGGTCTGGGCCGCCGCGGGCAGCGTGGTCGCGGCCGCAAGCGCGAGGCCCGCGGCTCCGGCCAGGAGGTGACGACGATCAAGCAAGCGGGTCATGGGCGTTTCTCCAGGTGCTTTGTTCGTTTTGGGTTTTTGGCAGGCGATAGGCGAAGGCAGGCGACACGGCCCTCAGCGGGCCGGATTGCAGATGTCCTTGACGCTCTCAGTGATCGCGTCGGGTTCGAGCACGGAGAGCCAGTCGTCGCGGAACAGGCGCGGCATCGCCTTGGCGATGGCGAGCTTCGCGCCGTCCGAGAACTGGCCGGGGTACTGCTCGAACAGCAGCGCGAGCTCGATGCCGAGATGACCGAGCATGAAGTCCCAGGCGGCGCCCTTCGGCACGCCCTTGGCGACGGCGGCGTCGGTGGCCTGGCGCAGCGCGGTGACGAGCGTCGCGCCGATCGTCTCCGAGAGGCCGGGCTCGAGGATCGCCATCTGTTCCACCGTGACGCGATGCGACACGGTCACGGGCGCGTAGATGGCCTTCGCCACCGCCTCGCACTGCGCGTAGTGCTCCTCCGGCCCTTGCATCAGCGCGCAGACGATCGCCTGCGGGGCGATGCCGCCGAAGAAGTCGGCGTGCCGTTCCGCCGTCGGCTCGTGCTTGAAGATCGACGGGTGGCAGGGGTGCGAAATGAAGTAGGTGACGTCGTCGCGCTTGGGCAGCTCGCCGGCATGCGGGGCCGCCGCGTCGAGCATGACGATGGCGCAGCCCGGCTTCACGCGCTCGATGAAGCTCTTGGCGATCTTGCCGATCAGCGCGTCGGGCACCGCCATCAGGATCCCGTCCGCCGCGGCGAGCGCGTTGTCGGCCGGCACGCAGGTGATGCCGAGGTCCTTCTCGACCCGCGCCCGCGCGTCGGGGTTCACCTCGACATGGTCGACCTGCCAGGGGCCGCCCTTGAGGTTGAGGGCGAGGCGCCGCCCCATCTTTCCGCCTGCTCCCAGGAGCGCGATCTTTTCCATGGGCCTTGGTCCTTTCACGTCAGGGGAGCGCCGGCCTTGACGGCGCCGAAGAAGGAGGCGGAACCCACCTGGCCGCCCTTGAGCGCGACCTCGAGCGGTGGGCGGGAGGGATCGTCGGACCAGGCCGCGCAGAGCGGCGACCCGGGTGCGAGAGGGGCCAGGGCCGTGAGCGCCATCAGCCCGAGGCTGCTCGCCACGTCGCCCGAGGTGTCGCCGCCGGCGACCGCGACCCGGGTGAGACCGGTGCGCTCGAGCAGCGTCCGCATGACGCTGGCCAGGGCCTGTCCGATGCGCCGGTTCGCGGCGGCCGGATCGAGGCCGGTACGCTCCGCCGCCGCAGCGACGGTGGCGAGCGACGGATCCGCGGGACCGAGCGCGCTGAAGACGAGCGGGTCGCGCCCTTGCCCCAACGCCGCGAGTGCGAGGCCCGTGCAGCGGTCCGCTTCGCGTTCGACATCGCCGGACACCGCCGTGGCGGCATCGAGGCGGATCGCGTTGAAGCCATGCTCGGACGCCCAGCCGATCTGGGCCTGGGTGGCCGGCGAGCAGCTGCCGCTGACGACGGCGATCCTGTCGACCGCCGCAGCGGGCCGCGGCGCGGTCTCGGGCGCGAGCGCGCCGCAGCCGCGCCAGTAGGCCACGAGCGCGTATTGCAGGCCCGACGAGGATGCCGTGAACAGTCCCTCGCCACGGTTCTCCCACACGAGCCGGCCGGCCTCGGCCAGGGTCTCGTCGTCGAGCACGTCGATGAGAACCACCGGCACGTCGTCGCCGGCCAATCCGGCCAGGCGGTCGGCGCCGCGCCCCTGCTTGAGCTGCACGAGATGCACGAGCTCGATGCGGCGCTGCGTCTGGCGTGAGAGGTGAATGGCAAGGTCGGCCTCGCCCATCGGCGTCACCGGGTGACGCGCCATGGTGGGATGGCGATCGAGCCGGTAGCCAACGTCGTCCAGCGTGGCGAAAAGGTTGCCGAAGGCCTGGAAGCGGCGCAGCCGCGGCGCACCCACGACCATCGGCGTGAACCGGCCGGGCGCATGCCGCACGCCGAGGTCGACGGCCTTGCCGATGGATCCGACATGGGGCGCGGAGTCGAAGGTCGAGCAGACCTTGTACTGCAGCACCGGGGCGCCGAGCCTCGCCAGGGCCTCGAACCGCCCGGGGAGATTGGCCTCCATCCAGGCGGGATCGCGGCTGCGCGACACGCCGGCAATCCCCACCGCCCGGGCATCAGGAAAGCGGGCCATCCGTTCGGGCGTGGGATCTTCCAGGAACAGCACGGTCGGCAGGCCGGCGAAGGCCATCACCTCCATCGTGTCGGTCGAGCCCGTGAAGTCGTCGCCGTAGAAGGCGAGCAGCAGGCCACCGGGAAGGGTGAGGGCGTCCGTCACCGGCCGATCCCCATGGCTGCGGCGACGTCCGGTTCCTGCCGGGCGAGGTCGTCCAGGGACACGCCCTCGACCGCCGCCTGCCAGGCCTTCCGCAGCGCGACGACGCCGGCCTTCACGCCGCCCGGATGGCCGAAGATCCCGCCTCCGGCGGCGAAGATGAGATCGGTCGTGCCGATGGCCGCATAGGTCGGCGCCGCCTGGCGGACCGTCTGCCCCGAGCTGAACACGGGCATGGCCCCCATGGGCGCCTGCGGGAACATCGGGGTGAGCACCGCCTGGGCGGACGCGATCACGCTGGCGTCGTCCTCGCAGAACTTGTTGGCGAGGCCGTTCACGTGCAGGTGGTCGGCGCCGGCCAGCCGCCAGAGCATCTGCCAGGGCGCGTAGTCGAAGCCGAGTGCGGGGTGCCGGGAGAGATAACCCCAGCCGTTGCGGTGAGCGTGGATCGGCAGGGCGCTGTGCCGCGCGAGCTCGACCATGCCGACGAAGCCGACCGAGTGCAGGCTCGCCATCACGCAGGTGCCGCCCTGCGCCACGACGAAGTCGTGCCGGCGCCGCATCTCGTCGAGCTCGCCCGTGAGGTTGAAGGCGATCATCGCCTTCTTGCCGGTGCGGTCCGCGGCCTCGTTGACGACCCGCATGACCGCGCGCACGCGCTCCTCGAAGGGGCAGTGCGGCCCGTCGGCCTGGAGCTCGTCGTCCTTCACGAAATCGATGCCGCCGGCCACGAGCTGCGCCACTTCGTGGGCGGTCTCATCGGGTGACAATCCCACGCTCGGCTTCACGATGGTGCCGATCAGCGGACCGTCCGTGACGCCGGAGAGCCGGCGCGTGCCCTCGATGCCGTGGCGCGGCCCGGGATAACGGTCGGCGAAGGCGGCGGGGAGCGCCAGATCGACCAGCCGAAGCCCGGCGACGCAGTTCAGCTCGAACAGGTTGCCGGCGATCGTGGCCACGAGGTTGGGCAGGGACGGGCCCATGTTGGCGAGCGGCCAGGAGAGCTCCAGCACGCAGCGCCGCAGGACCGGCCCTGTCTTGGCGCCGGGCAGGCCGGGACCGGCGATTTCGCCGAGAATCTCGAGCTTCTCGACTTGCGCGCCGGACCGCTCCTTCAGCCCTTTCGTCTCGCGCGCCAGCGCGACGAAGGTGCCGCTCGACTGCTCGCCCGCGATGATCTCGGCGGCGCGCTCGGGCGCTTCCGCCGTGTCGAGGACGTAGCGCGCGACGACGCGCTCGGGCGGGGAGGGGGCCTGGCGTGCCGAGGCGTTCATAAGGCCGCTCCGGAAATGGCCACGGCCTCGCCCCGCTCCGCGCTGTCGTAGGCGGCGAAGACGAGTTCGAGCGTCCGCAGGTTGTCGGCCCCGGAGGGGGCGGGCTCGCGCCCGCTGCGCAGGCACTCGAGCCAGTGCCGCTGGATGGCGATCACGCTGTCCTGGATCAGGTGCCACGGGCGCTCGCCCCAGGCCGGTACGGGCGGGTCGACGGAGCGCACGGAGGTCTGGCCGCCCGTCGTGACCGCAAGGCGATAGCCGGGCGAGACCTCCAGCGTTCCCGTGTCGCCCTCGATCCGGACCAGCGTCTGCGGGAAGGGGTCGGGATCGAGCTTGGCGAAGAACGAGATCTCGACGGTGCTCACCGCACCCGAGGCGTGGTCGAGCACGAGGGTGGCGGCGTCCTCGCCGGCGACACGCGGGTTCAGCCGCTGCGTCCGGCAGTAGAGGCGCGTGACGTCGCCCAGGAAGAAGCGCGCGAGGTCGAGCACGTGCACGCCGACGTCGACGAGCGCGAGCCGCGGCTCCGTCGCCAGGTAGGGCTGGTTGGCATAGATGTCGAAGCCGTGGCGGAAGCTGATGCGGGCGAAGGCGGGTCGTCCGATCGCGCCGTCCTGCAGGAGCCCGGCCATCGCCTGCATCGGGGCCTGCCAGCGGAAGTTCTCGTGCACGAGCAGCGGGACGCCGGCGGTCCGCGCGGCGGCGACCATGGCGCGACCGTCGGCGAGATCGAGGGCGAAAGGCTTCTGGCAGATCGTCGGCAGGCCGGCGGCGGCGCACATTTCGACCAGGGGACGGTGGCTCTCGACCGTCGTGGCGATGTCCACGAAATCGAGCCGCTCGGCCGCGAGCATGGCCGCAGCGTCCCGATACACGGCCTTGGCGCCGAATTCGCGGGCGAGGGCCTCGGCCCTGTCGAGAGCCCTGTCGCACAGGACCATCTCGACGCCCAGGTCGCGCCAGGCTGCCAGGTGATTGCGGGCAAAGAACCCGCAACCGATCAATCCTCCCCGCATGGTGCCTCTCTCTGGAGATCACTCGTGTACTCATCATACCAGTTGATGGGAGCGCTGCAAGAGCGTTCATGCACGGGGCTCGCAGCAACGCGGCCGCAAGGAATTCTTGCTCATTCGGCAAATGGCATGATGATGCAGATCATCAAAAAACCCTTTGGTTTCAATGCTTAGACTGGGGTAATCTGGGGCTCCCAGGGATCCCCCGGCCCCACGATGGTCACGCGAGAAACGCCGTCCCCCAGCGCACCGGATCTCGCGCAGGAGAACCTGCGCCTCCGCGAGGAATTGCGCCTGAGCGAAGGGCGCCTTCGGGCTCTCCTCGACGCCTTGCCCGTGGGCGTCATCATCGCCGACGCCTCGGGCCGCCTCGTCCTGGACAATGCCGCCAATCGCGCGCTCTGGGGCGTGCCTCCCGAGACCGGGAGCTGGGAGAACTACGGCGAGTGGCTCGGGTGGGACGGTGAGACCGGCCGGCGCATGGAAGCCGGCGACTGGGCCATGGCGCGCGCCTTGCTGCGCGGGGAGACCACCCGCAACGAGCTGATCGAATGCCAGCCCTTCGATGGAGGACCCCACCGCTTCTACATCAACAACGCCGCGCCGATCCGCGATGCGGCGGGTGCCATTGTCGGCGGCGTGGTCGTCGAGCTGGACGTGACCGAGCGGCAGGCCGAGGACCGTCAGCGTCAGCTCCTGCAGCAACTGGTGGAGACCATCCCCGATCTCGTCGCCCTGGCCGACCCCGACGGGCGCGTGACCTACATGAACCGGGGCGGTCGCCGCATGCTCGGCGTGCCGGAGGGCGAGGACGTCTCCGCGGTCGATCTCCCCTCCTGCGTCTCCCCGGAACAACGGCCGCGGCTCGAGACGGAGGTGCGGCCGGCCATCGAGCGGACCGGCACCTGGACCGGCGAGATGCGGCTTCTGAACCGCGCCGCCGGCACCGTCGTGGAAACGCATCGCACGGTGGTAGCGCTTCGCGACAGGACCGGCCGGCAGCTCGGGCTGGCCACCATCGCCCGCGACGTCAGCCTGGAGAAAGACAAGGACCGGCGCCTGCGCGAACTCCTCGCCACGCTCGATGCCGGGGCGTTCATGACGCGCCGTCCCGACGGCACGATCCGCTACTGGTCGGACGGTTGCCAGCGGCTCTATGGCTGGACGGCCGCGGAGGCGTTGGGGCGCAAGGCCCAGGACCTGTTGCACACCACCTACCCCGACACCTTCGCCAGGATCTCGGCCCGGCTGGAGGCCGAAGGCGAGTGGGAGGGTGACCTGAGGCAGATCCGTCGCGACGGCACGGCCATCGTCGTGCGGGCCGTCAAGCGCCTGCGTCGCTCCTCACCGGCGGGGCCGAACGTGCTCGAGGCCCTGACCGACGTCACGGCCCAGCGCGAGGCGGAGATGCAGCTGGCCCTCAGCCAGGCGCGCCTGCACACGATCGTGGAAACCGTGCCCGTGGGTCTCGTGATGGCCGAACTGCCATCGGGGCAGATCGTCGAGGGCAACAGCTATGTCGAGAAGATGCTGGGGCATCCGGTCCTCCATTCGCCGGACATCCACAGCTATGGCGAATGGGTGGCCTTCCACGCCGACGGCCGCAAGGTCGAGAGCCACGAGTATCCGCTCGCGCGGATGGTCGTGGCCCACGAGGACAATCCCGTCATCGAGGTCCAGTA